>BQNB010136821.1:0-17946 GCA_026074375.1 Tanacetum coccineum
GCTTACTTTCTAACTACGAGCTATGCTATACTAAACGATACACGGGGGTGACCGAGTCTTTTTCATAATCCTAACACTCTCATATTTTAACAAACTCATTTCTTTCACAAATGACACACTTCCCATTTTAATCCATCACCTAGACATCCACATAACCAAAATAATTCTCTCAAAATACCCAATCAATTTCATTCTCACTATAAGTGATTAAAATGAAATTTCTCTATCAAATAACTCATTTCTGTTAACTTAACCTCTAAAACCTAAACTTATCTTTAATTGCTAACACAAAAATACGTATACGTATAATTACTTACACAATTAACGCTAAACCGCTTCAATCACCGAAATCATTTCC
This sequence comes from Tanacetum coccineum, assembly GCA_026074375.1. NCBI lineage: Eukaryota > Viridiplantae > Streptophyta > Magnoliopsida > Asterales > Asteraceae > Tanacetum > Tanacetum coccineum. The sequence continues at coordinate 359 of BQNB010136821.1, forward strand.
TTGTCACCAAAAGTGAACGAAATGAACTTCACAAAATTCAACACAAATCCAATCCCAATGAGACGATCACGCTCAATGGATTGATTATCCAATCTCACCTATCCCACACAAACACGTATAAACACATAACCATACATTGCAACAGATACATTTAGGTCAACACTACGGTTAGACCAACCTGCTCAAGTCATGGTTGTCACAACTAAAGCTTTCAAAATCACCAAAATTCTTGAAAGCCCGATGGAGATTTTTCCTTGCTCTTACCAAGAGGACATTCGAGTCTTGGATGTTCCGTATCTCCACTTTTATCCCCCTTGACAAGCTCGAGTATGGGGGGGATTGGGTCAAGCTAAGTGACCTAAAACAAGCGCTTCGTGGGTGGCAACCCATGCTTATCCTAGTATTATCATCGTAGTAGTAGTAGTAGTAGTAGTAGTAGTAGTAGTATGGTAGTAATGAATAAGTGTTTTTTGTTGTGTGAGGAGGCTCGCCTTTTTCTTTCTCCGTGTTTTGTGTTTTGTGTTGTATTGTCCAGGATGTCTCGGATTTTTGAAGCCTCTCGTGCTCGCGGTTTTTGTCCTACGATCACAAGAGCTTAACATCCTCAGCTTTATTTTGGGAATCCGATATCCAAATCTTATCGACTAACGTTTATCTTTAAGCATACATAATAAATGGCTTAGGATTTACGTAGAGACCCTTCTTAAAACATTGAGGACAATGTTTAGTCTAGTATGGGGGGAATCTTTCGATTTGATTGTGCCTGCAGTCGTTGTTTTCACGTAATTCCGTTTTTACCACCAAAATTTCAAAAAAATGAAAAAATCAAAAAAATTCCAAAAATAAAATAAATGTTTTGTCACAATTTTGACATTCCTGCTGGGTAGAATAAGAATAAATTTTGACTCGATCGAGCGTGTTGAGCTCTAGCTTGTTCCTTAACTTTCTGGCTAAGCGTTCGCGAATATTTGCGAAGAACCAAAAATGATAGTGTTAATTATGAGTGGGATGCTAAACAAGGATTATTTGGAAATCTTAAGAGCTCATGTATGTAATTTGTGGCTTTTTCTCCCATAAGCTCTTAACCTGATTAATATACGTGCTATTTTTGGAGATTAAACTTAAATCAATAATTTTTATGTAGTATATAGCAAAAATTTTAGCCTTAGTTCAAATTTATACTTGAATTTTTCAAAAAGAAGTCTTCTCTATAAAAATAATAAAAATAATAATGAATGATGATATGTTGAAAAATGAAAAAAATATAATAAATATAAACTGTGGGCTGATAAAAGTTTGCTGTATCTTGCCGGACAAATTTCAAACGGGGCACACTGAATGGCGCAAATGATAACTCTACCAACATCGATAACACATGCCCTCATTATATCTTCCAAAGTCTGACTATACGTTCACTCTATCCATCGATTGAGGATGTTAAGCAGTAGTACTCAAATCCATTTCGCGTCTCAAAAAACTTCTGTAACGTCTGCCAAAACCACTAAGGTGTAAATCATCCTCTTCAATATGAGTTAATCGTAACCAGAATTCATTCCTTGCTATTGTCTCAATCAATATAAATCCTTGCCAATTCACATCTTAAATTTTTGCTATAGCTAAATGATGTGCCATCCTTGGTCAGTCTATCGACCATCACCCATTCACATCGTACTCACTGCTTTGACCCTTGGAAATTTTAGTGATAAAATTTCCATGTATGATTTATCTCTGTTTCTTAATCAAGCTATAGAGCAAACGGCTACTGGTAAAGGAACATCAAATCCGTTAATGGCTGGTAGTTTGCCAAAAACTACAAAGCCAACTTAGTTGGATTGTTGCTGAAAAGATGTTGCTGTGTTGCTGAGAAGACAAAGTTGCTGCTGAAGAAGGATAGAGTTTAAAAGATCAAGAAATGCTATGAGTGTTTGGATACATCCTCTATGCATTAAAGAAGTTGAAGAAACATGAAGTTAAAAGAGTTCAACATTCATGTTTAAGGGAGGATTGTTAGGATTTATGTTTTCCTAACTTAGTACCGACAGTACAAATAGTTAGTACTGATAGTTATAGTTAGTACCGACAGTACAAAATGTAAGTACTGATCAAATAGTTAGTACTGTTAGTAGAAAATAGTTAGTACCGTTTATGAGATATGTATGAGATATTCTAGGAAAAGATATGTATTATCTGTTAGCGTTTTGTAAGCCTGTTAGGGTTTATCCTTGTTCTATAAAAGGATCCCTCTTGGCATAGTTAGCAGAACACGAGCTCAATATATCTCATACAAAATCATATCTCAAATAGTTAGTAATCTGTAATCGTTCAAAAGCAGATTAATAGAAGTTATTTAGTTCTACATTGTTTTTCTTAGTACTTGTGTTAAGATTCCGCATTAACACATAGTATTCATAATCAGTGTTTCTACATAGTTGATTGTATTTATACATATTGGCTATCATCCTTAATAGGCTGCAAAGATCTATTCCAAAGGGGACTCACAAGTGGTATCAGAGCCTGTGAGAAACTCTAAATAAGAAGAACAATCAAATCCAGTTATAAACCTTCACCACCACCAAAACTAAATATGTCTGCATGATCATCACAAGATGAAATTCCACCACCACCACCACCTCCACCATCATCACAAACACCAACCCAACAAACTCCTCATACTGTTTCAACCATCAAGCTGCCTATTCTTAAAAAGGGAGAATATGATATATGGGCCATGAAGATGGAACACTATTTGGCCCATATAGACTATCCAATCTGGGAGGTTATACAAAATGGGAATGGTCCTGTATCAATCACTACAGATACATCAAGATAAATTAAGGTTTTGCCTCCTAGAACTGCAGAAGAGATTATAGCCAGAGAAAGATAGAGAAAAGCAAGGACCACCTTGCTTATGGCCCTACCAGAAGATCATCTTGCTAACAAGATTCACATCTTTTGAAGTCATGTTGAGGATTCTTGGATTGATCTCTCTTTCTAGAGAGATAATCCTATTATGATCATTTGTGTCATGATCATAACTTCCACATAATCTAAATACGGGATAGTATAAACATTCATTAGATAAATGATATATACATCCACAGTGTATGCAAGGTGGAAAGAAGAATTTTAATGGTCTTGGGATATGAGATCTTGATGAAGATCTACCCAAACTTTTGAGATGCTGAGACATATTCATGGTGGAAATATATTCAGCATTATCACAGGTTCTGTGATCAGTTCTCTTACACTTTTTACAAAATAGAACCTTGTAACAATTCTCTAAGAGATGATTGTTTAGGCCACACAGATCACAACTCTTTTTGAATTGTGTTTTGTATTTGTTTTGGAGTGCATTTTATGGAACCCATTGATTATTTCTGGAGTAAGATGACTGATTCTTGCTAATTTGTAATTTTAGGTCGTTAAGTTCTTTTATTACAATAGCCAAAGGAGGATCATCTTTAATTTTCACACTCTTTAGTTTACCAGCAGGAGCTGAGTTAACTTTTGAAGCTGAAGAGCTTTTGTTACCCTTAGCAGGTGCTGAGGATGGTTCATTTATTTTGACACCTTTTAAAGTTTCAGCTTTTAATATGGATTTTGACCTCAAAATTGATTTGACACTCTTTGATCCAAAAATAGGTTCAACACCATCCAACTTCTTCAGTGGAGGAAGAGGGGTGCTACAGACTGAATATTCATCCGCTGAATCATACTCAGTCGCTGAAGAGTCAGTGACGGTAATTGAAGGACCAGTTGTGTTTCTTTGTGAATCAGCTGGGAGTGTCCTACTAGTATCATGATTTGGCAAAATAAAACCTTCAGCTTCAGACAACTAGGGTCTTTCAACACCAGGTATGGACATTTTTGTGTCATCAGCTGAGGATTTTACAAAGACTAGGTCTTTTTGCCCAGAACTGGAGGGATCTTCAGTGAGTTGATCAACTCCTAGAATTCTCTTCTTTTGAGAGGAGATTTGTTCACTGATATACTGATTTACTTTGTTAGAACTGTTAAGCCATGTTTCAGTGATTGCTGTTAGCTCTTTTAGTTTTGTTCTTAAGTTTTTATTCTCTTTGAGAATCTTAGTGTTTACATGCTGCATGGTAAGAAAATCAAGTTTTGCTTGTTTTAATACTAAAAGCTGCTCTTTGCATGCATTCAGTTCATGAACAAGATCTCTATGTTTTGACAACAGATTATTTCTTTGTTCTTCAACATAATTTAGATCGATACACAAATAATCTAGATTGGTTTTTCTATCATCATTATCTTCCATTTCAAGAAGAGTGTATATTTCTCATGGAGATCTCTACCCATTCACCATTTCTGGTGCCTTCTTTGCTGACAGCATCATTTTCTTCAGCTAGTGCCATGAGTACTTTAACTTCCACCATCTTATTGTCATCTGATGAGACTTCTTCTTCATCCCATTCATAGGCTTCAGCGATGAGACCTTTGTTCTTAACAGTTACGGCTTTGGAAGCTGAAGCACTTAAACTTAGGAGAGCCAGTTTAGCCTTGACTTTGTTGTACTTAGCTTTAAAGTCCTTGGTAGGCCTTAGTTCTGGTTTGTGCTGAGAGGAATTGAGAGGTTTTGGTTGAAAGGGTGATTGATATAAGGGAACTAAAGCTTTTGACCAGCAGTCTCTTGCAAAATGACCTTTCTTGCCATATTTGTGGCATTCAGTTTGGTCAGTTGCTTTTGCACTACTGAACCTTTGAGTACCCTTCTTGAAGAATCTTTAGACTTTGTCTAAAAGAGCTCTTGTTTGATATTCTTCTTTTAGGTCATTTAGGTACTCATGACTGCTTCTTATATCCTCTTCATCATCAGGACTATCTTGAAAGTCCTGGACAATAGAGGTAGAGATGAAGGCAGTTAACAAAGGTGTTGCAGAGACAAGAGATTTGTTCTTTTTAGTTTCATAAATGTTGTCTATTAGGTTTTATTCATATTTGAGTTTACCAAATAGAGAAGAAAGCTCAGAATCTTTCACATGATTTGTGTTTATGAGACTTTGGCAGAAACTTAGCCACTTCTTTGGTAACCCATTTATAAAACCAGTATTTATTCAATTTGAAAGTTTTGATGCCATCATTTACTTACTCCATTCATTAAAGCTTTGTACTGTGAAGTTTATGTTAGTGTTCACCTTCTTTAAAATTTGAAGGTGTTATAAGCACAACTGTCAGGTCCATGACCCAACATTTACTTTCACTCAGAGGGCCCTCATGATATAGTATCGAGGTCACCCAGGTTGAATTTAGTTTGTTAAGCAGGTTTATGACAAATTCATTTGGTCAGCTAGAAGGACAGCATGATGAGACGATTGAGTCGTTTGATCTAAGTTAGCATGCAGCCCTTTCCTCTCATCTCCATTTCCATTTCCTTCTGGCTTCTTTGAACCAGCTGTCGTAGGATAAAAGACCCCTTTTTGATAGATATTTTTTCCAAATTAAGGTTCAATACCAAGGATGTGGCACATAAACCTCTTTTTCCAGTTGGTGAAATTTTCCACTGATAGTACAAGAGCGGCATTTAACTGGCCACCCCTGTATTCAAGAGTCTATGGTACTTCTACTGCTGCCATTTAAGATGGATCTTGATTTTAAAAATCTTTGAGCCTTTTTATATATCTTTTTAAAGGGATTTATAAACCAGAAGGCTCTTATACCACTTGTTGGTCCCTTAGAATCTGATATAGGATTTATCAAATTAAACTAATCAGATTCCATGGCAATGAAGTGAGTTTTAAACAAATATATATGAAGAATATAAAGAACAAGTTTAAAACACACAAAAGTACTTTGCAACGTATAGGTTCTTATTAGAATCAAATAAAGAATCTATGACACACATTGCTTGCGGAATAGCAAGGTGGTTGAATGACAATTAGGGTGTTATCTCCTTCGAACTTATTCTCTAACCAAAGTTATGAGAAATAAGAAAACAAACTATTCGACTAGAACTGAAGCTTCAGCTTCAGCAGTTTCTATTCAGTTTGTTTGAGAGATAAATGAACTCTTCGATGTGTTTCACATTATGTGGAAGAATGAATTTACTACTAGGAATTCCTTTCCCTTTAATAGGAAAGGGATTAGGGTGTATACAAAGTTTAACCTAGACTATGTGGCAAGCATTAAATGGGTGGTTGAACTACCATTTAATGCACGTTTGCTTTCTAGTACTAGGTACTGTCTTTTGAAAAAAGTTGTTGTACTTTTATACCAACTTTTAGAAGTTACTTTCCCAAGGAGATTGCTTTATTCCTTTTGACATAAAGCAATCTTTTTCCTGCCTTGTAAACCTTCTAGAAGCGAAACAACACGTTTCAACTCCTGTTAAGGAGATAGACAACGTTCAACTTGTAATTGTCAACCAAGCTGAACTAAAGCTCTTACCAAAAGACTTCTTCAGTTTCTGTACCGTTTCATAAACTGAAGTAAAGATACTTCCCAATCTTCTAAGGACCTGAATTTACAAAACAAAGGGAACAAAGAAAAGATAGACTACGAGAAAGCTAATAAAAAGAAAAGAAAAAACTCACTTGATAGGAATCATGTGAGTAGACCTAAGCTAGATAGAATCTGAAACCTAGACTATTCCCTGACAGCGGTGCCAAAAACTTGATGTGCGGTGATTGCAAACCGAAGTTTTACAATCCTCCTGGGCAGTGTACCTAATCATTGTAGTATAGTATAGGTAAGACTTGGGGGATTGATCGTTCTCTAGGGGAATAGTTTGGGTAGGCTCGAATCGAATGTCACTAAGGTCTAAGGATTAAGGGAAGACTATTTTTGTGTTTTTATATTTTATGAAAGCAAGTAAATCTCGGGTTTTGAAGGGGGTTTGATTAAACTAATTACTACACCTAATTCTATTCTAATTTGCAAAAAATTAAATGTGATGGAAAACTCTTATGGTTAAAAAAATGTGTTCACCTAATCATGCACTACTCCCTAGTTGTCTTCTCTTGTTTTATTACCCGTCACCCTTATAATGCAATGTGTAAGTATATAATAAATCGAACACCTAACTCGGAATCCACCCAAATGGCAAGGTAGTATGAAGATTGTTGCGTAGGTATCATCTAACCAAGCCATTTTCCAAGACGTCTTCGTGTTGCAGTTAAGAAGCTAGTTTTCTAGAGCCTTACGCACACACCATTAACGAGAAGCAATAATAAAAGATAAACAGCTAGGTTTCATGCAATCATAAGCAAATACAAATTAAATTTAGCAAAGCATGTTAATTGAAAGCGAAGAACAATTAATCAAACAATACATAGACACATCAAAAGATTAAAGAAATAAAGAACTTCACTTCAATTAAACATGGAGTTATGATGAGAACACTAGGTTAAAAACCTTAAAAATCATCTAAAACACTGCTACAAAGTATTGGTTCGTTCCCTAAAGTTTTCCATACAAAACGTAAAAATAAAGGGTTCTATATATAGGGTAAAAATCGTGACGTCATCGCCTGTAAGTTGTGACGTCGTCAACTCGTAGAATCTTCTTCGGGCTTCTCAGAGTCGGTTACTTTGACGTCGTCAATATAAGTCTTGACGTCGTCCCTTGTATACTTTGACAGCGTCACAGTGTATTTTGACGCCGTCTCCACATGTAAATCAATTCTTCATCAATTTTCGTGTAGGTTGTAATCTTGTCTGTTTCTTTTCAAATTAAGTCCAAGTCATGTATTTTTCTTCCAGATGCCTTCCAAATACTAAAATCACAAAAAGAAATGATTAAGCATGTAATTTGGGGATATTTGCATGATTTTTAGGGTTAAATGGCCCTGAGAAAGTGTATAAAGTGACACCTAATCATATTAGCTTAACGAGCCAAGCTATTAAAACTAATATTCGACTCGGCTCGTTCGAAACCTCATTTAGTCAATTGAGCTAAATGAGTCAAATGAGCTAATCAAGCTTAATGAGTCGAACGAGCTAATCGAGCTTAACGAGTCAAACAAGCTAATCAAGCTTAACATTTTTTATCCAAAACTATTTATTTTTAAAGATACGATAATCGATGATATTATAATTTGAACTCAAAACTAAAAATAATAATATATAAGCTTTATTAGCATTTAGATATTTTATCCAAAACTATTTATTTTTAAAGATACGATAATCGATGATATTATAATTTGAACTCAAAACTAAAAATAATAATATATAAGCTTTATTAGCATTTAGATATACTACTAGACTAATACACTTATACCTTATATCTTTTTATAGCCCTTTCATTTCTTTGTTTTTTTCGCATCCGATGTGGGATGCAATCTCTTCTACTTCTACACTTTTATTGTATCCACCCTCACAATTCATAGTATAAAAATGAAAGAAGAAACAAAACGTACGAGTAAGTTACTTTACATCAGAGTTTGATAACTTGTAAGTTAAATATATATTATTGAGTGTCTATAATTTTGGTATTTTATTTGTTAATATTTGTTTATGCTAACATTGTGTAACAAAATTAATTTTCTACATACTCTTTTAAGTAAAATTTATTGATAAATTGTAAGTTTGATATTCCAATGTCACAGACGTAGCGAAAAACTCTACCATAGTGAGAAGTCAATAATAATGTAAATATGTAATACATACTTCAAAAAGTGAAAATTTACTAAAATAAATAATTAGTAACTTTATGTGTTGACGTTTAAAATTCTTTACACGTCGTAAAAATACCAATCATGACATTTTTCAATCACTCTAACTTTAGAACTTGAAAATTTTAATAAATTATATGTAAAACGCTAATAATGTACAAGAGAAACAATAGTAGAGTTACAAGAAATTGTGGATTGGTAGATGTGGATGACAAGAACTCTAAACTTACTTGTGGTGGATGTAATATGCTTATAATCTAACAAACGAATCGTTTTAAGCATTATGATCAGAGGTTAGATAGGGTTTTGATGACTAGAGAATGTTATTTTTTAGCAGGTTCTTGAGTCAGGACTTGCCTTCCGGAGATAAATTTCCTCTGATCAACACCAACTGTTTCAGAAATGATAAAAACGGTCCTTCAACTTACAAAAACAGTGAGTTGACTTATTTGAACCCTCAAGTTTCAAAGTTGACACTTTTAGTCCCTTAACTTGTAAAAATCACATTTTAAGTCTGATTAAGTTCTAACAAGTGGAAATTGGTTTTATTACTTCTAAATAAGTCACAGAAGCTAAAACTTCTTATAAATAAGCTCGAATAAGCGTATTTATGCTTATTAGGCTTAATGAGCCTTATTGGGCCCGTTAAGGTCAAATAAGCTATTTAAAGGTCCACATGAAATTTCAAAAGTACATAAGCCCTCCTTAAGCTTATTAAAAACTTATAAGCTAAAAAATAAGCTCGGGTGAGCTTATTTGAGCTTATTCGAGCGTATTGGGCTCATTAGCCCAATAACTCAACCCGAAAGTTTGTAAAAAGGGTTTCATACATTATATAGCTTATTTTATAGACTTATTAAGCTTGTTTAGGTCTGATTAAGCTGAATTTACTTCGTGGCTTATCCAATAAGCAAATAAGCCCTGGTAATGGGCTTTTGGGCCCATTACGAGTCCATTTAGTGTTTTAAAGGTTTGGGCTTGGTCCATTAGCTTTTTTAGGATTATTATAGACCTTATAAGCTGCTTAAGCTCACAAATAAGCTGTCTAAGCTTATTTGTAGCTTATGGGCTTTCGTGGTTCACGGTAATAGGCTAACAAGCCTATTTAAGGATCCATTTGGTTTTTAAACATACCCTAGGGTACATGTGAGCCAATAGGCGCGTAGATTTATTAAATAAGCCCATGGAGCTTATAAATAAGTTGTGAGCCCAACGGGATGGCTTATTGGGCCCGTTTGGTCTTGTACGTGGCTATTTGGGCTAGAAAGGCCCATTAGAAGTTCACCTCAGGCATTTTTGTTATATTTCAAGTCTAATAAGCTTCCTAGCCTAACAATACGCTCGAATGAGCTTAAAATAAGCTATGGGTCCCCCACCGTTGGGCCGGTTAAGCCCATGCGTAAGCATGATTGAATTATACAAGGCCCATTGTGGCCCGTTACTCTTCTAGCAACATGTATGTTTCGAAAAGTGCCCGAGTGACTATATGTCGTTTGTTTAACTTATATATACGTCGCATTTTACATACAAATGTTTATTAACGTTGCATATTCGTTCCCAAGCCACTACGTCGTGTTTACATTAAAGGTTTACGTATGGTTTTTGGTACAACTCGTATACAAGGGTCTTTATTCGTGTTATGATCCAAGTTTTCTTATAAGCAAAGCATTTATGCCCTAGTTTGTTATCAATCATTTTTGTACATGCGTTTTAATGGGTTCTTGCACCAAACAAGTATAACATACGCATTTACATGTACGTGAACCATATATTTATCATGATACAAGTCTAGAAATCAAAAGGAAACTAAAATATGAAATATATAATTTCGTGAGAGACTTACAAAGGTCCTAGAGTTCTTTGTTCGAGTAATGGACGTGTAGGATGCCAACCCTTGGCTTGTGTACCCCTTATGCACTTATAATATAAACCCTAGTGTATATTGTTGGTTCGAACGAAGTAAATGGGAGTGTTTATTTGCGGTTTAAGACTCGACGCAAGAGGAGAGTGTATATGTTTTCTTGTTTGAGAGTGTGTGAGTTGTAAGAGTGTAAAATGGTGAATGTGTGGGTGTATTTATAGGCAAGTATCTAGTTACATTTCCTAGTCACACAAACAAACCAAATCGTGCCCTAATCCTAGTGGTTTTGGGGTTTCTAGTTAATTACACATTGTTTTGTTAAACCACCCAAGTACCTTTCTTAATTACAAGGATTTTGGTACAAGATTTACTAAGATTATGGAAATCTTATGGATTTGTGTACATACATGCATGTGGCCAGGTATCCAAGGGAAAAAGGAGAGCAAAATGGTTATTAACCATTATGTAATGAGTTAACTAGGAACATATGGTACATGTTTTAATTAAACATGGTTTGTACATGTACTTAAGGATCATTAGGAAGGATTTTTTCTAAGTGCATATATGTATGGACGTGTAGTAGTAGAGGAAAAATAAGATTTTGAAATCTTATTAAGGTTATCAATACAAAGTGTTTTAAATTACCTTAAGATGTACATGTACTTAGGAAGTTTTAAGGATTTTCCTAGTTGCTTTTGTTCTTATAAGCGGCCCTAGTGGGTTATTAACATAAGATTTGATTAAATTTTGTGTTTAATGTTGAAAAGTGGATATTGGTTTGAGTCTAGGTATTTCTGGGGTGTGTCTAAATGTATTTTATTGCGAAACGTAAGCCTTTTACGTGACCAATAAAAAATAAAATACCGCAAAGTTAATAATTATATTCTTAATAATTATATAACACTTGATTGATGTAAACCTTAATTTATTTGGTGACCATTATTTAACATATGATTATTTCTATTCTACGCGATTTAGTTTAAAAGTTAATTTAAAAGTAAACGCGTATCGGACCAAAGTAAATAGTGGCGGATAATAGGAGTCGTAAAATGACCTGAAATTGAGAAATGTTACAGTCTCCACCCGTTAAAAGAGCTTTGTCCTCAAAGCTTAAGACCTTGTAGTGGATGACGAAGCCCCCGTTTAGTGAAAAGTTGTTGGTATTTCTGTTTGAACGAATCTTCACATTCCCAGGTGAACTCAGGACCTCTCCTAGAGTTCTAGCGAACCTTAACCAATGGTATCCGGCTTCGCTTTAATCGTTTGATCTCCCGTTCCATGATTTCAATGGGATCTTCCACAAACTGGAGCTTATCGTCAACGTGAATTCCTTCTAACGGCATGATTAACGGTTCGTCAGCGTAACATTTCTTCAGATTAGACACATGGAAGGTATGGTGAACTCTGCTCAACTCTTGAGGAAGTTCCAGTCTGTAGGCAACCTTCCCAACTTTGGCTAACACCTTGAAATGTCCGACATATCTCGGGTTCAGCTTGCCCCTCTTACTGAATTGTACAACCCCCTTACCAAGAAGACCTTAGAATAACCCTATCCCTAAATTCAAAAAACACCATTGACTATTATCGCTTTATTCGATCAGCGTAGCTCATATGTCGATCCTGGTAGCGTGAATTCTCTGCTTGATCAGACGTCTACCGTCATTTTACTGGATCAATTCTGGACCAGGTCCAGTTGAGCTTCTCCAGACATTGGCCCAGTACATGATGAGATCGACATTTGGGCCATAAAGTGGCACTCATAGTGGTGACTTTTATGCAAGCGTGATAGCTGTTGTTACAGTGAAATCATCCTCGGCTAACGCAAATGCTTACAACCCTTCCCTTTGCCAAATTTCGATTACGCAAGTCGACGTAGCATTTCCCCTCGAGAGTTTGAAATAGTCCTCTCCAACTGGCCCGTGGGTTGTTTCTGGATGATACGCAGTGCTCATACTTATATCTGTACATAAATCTTTCTGAAATGATTTCCAGAAATTTGACGTGAATCTTCCATCACGATCACAGATGATTAAAACAGGTATTCCGTGTCTTGCTACTATCTTATTCAGGTACAACCTTGCTAACTTGTCCAATGGATCATTCTCCCTTATTGGCAAGAAGTGAGCAGATTTTGTAAGACGGTCCACAATCACCCAGACGGTGTCGAAACCGTGTGACGCCTTAGGAAGTTTGGTGATAAAATCCATCGTGATATTATCCTACTTCCACTCGAGTATTCCCGGTTGTAGTAATAGTCTTGATGGCCTTTGGTGTTCGGCCTTGACCCTTGCATACGTCAAGCACTTTCTAACATAGGTGGCGATGTCAGCCTTCATGTTTGGCCACCAATATAGTTTCTTCACATCTTGGTACATCTTTTTGGAACCGGGATGGATAGAGTATTTCGACTTGTGGGATTCGTGCATAATCACGGATCTTAAGTCTCCATAGCAAGGTAACCACTCCTGCCGTGTAAACATAAAGGTCCATCGGCGCGTGGTTCCAACTTTTCCTTGGGTATATCCTTTCTGATCATACTGCCTACATCTTCATCCTCAAGGTTCTCTGGTTTCAGGGCTTCAATCTGAGCTTCTAGTATTCATTTGGGAAGATCTAAGCCAATAGTCATAACTAAGGCTCGAACCCACAATGGCTCAATCCGTTCCTTACGGCTCAATGCATCTGCCACTACGTTTGCCTTCCCCGGATGATAACGAATGTCACAATCATAATCACTTAGCAATTCAAGCCAACGGCGTTGCCTCATGTTAATCTCCTTTTGATCGAGAATGTTTTGTAGACTTTTATGGTCGGTGAACACGATGCATTTGGTTCCATATAGATAATGTCTCTATATCTTTAGAGCAAACACCACCGATCCAAGTTCTAAATCATGAGTGGTGTAGTTCTTCTCGTAAAATTTTAGTTGTCGAGAAGCATAGGCAATCACCTTCTCTCTCTCCATCAATACAACACATAAACCCTTGTGTGACGCATCACAGTAGACCACAAAGTCTTCACTTCCTTCAGGTAAAGCCTGAATTGGCGCACTACATAACTTCTGCTTTATTAACTGAAAAGTGTTTTCTTCCTTTTCACCCCAATCAAACTTGATTCCTTTATGAGTAAGCTTTGTCATTGATTTAGCAATCTTCAAAAATCCCTCGATGAACCTTCGATAATACCCAGCAAGACCTAAAAATTGGCGGATCTCCGTTGGTGTCTTAGGAGATGCCCAATCTTTGATAGATTCTATCTTGGCTAGATCCACATGAATACCTATGGTATCAATGACATGACCGAGAAATTGTACCTTCGGAATCCAAAATTCACACTATGAAAACTTGTCGTACAACTTCTCCTTCTTAAGCAATTCCAAAATTGCCTTAAGGTGTTCTTCGTGCTCTTTCTCGTCCTTTGAATAAATAAGTATATCATCGATGAAGATGATTACGAACTTATCCATGTAAGGCTTGCATACTCGTTTCATGAGTTTTATGAATACCGCATGTACGTTTGTTAGCCCGAATGGCATAACCTGGAACTCGTAATGACCATACCGAGTTCGGAATGCCGTCTTTGAAATATCTTGCTCTCGTACTCTAAGCTCGTGATAACCCGATCTTAGATCTATCTTCGAATAAATACTGGATCCTTGGAGTTGATCAAATAAATCGTCGATCCTCGGGAGTGGATAACGATTCTTCACTATCAGTTTATTTAACTCATAGTAGTCAATGCACATCCTGAATGACCCATCCTTCTTTCTGACGAACAAGACCGGGGCTCCCCAGGGTGAGGAACTAGGTCTTATGAATCCTTTGTCAGAAAGCTCTTGCAGTTGTTCCGACAATTCCTTCATTTTAGATAGAGCCAATCGATACGGTGCTCGAGCTACGGGCGCGGCTCCTGGAATTAAGTCGATATGGAATTCCATTGGTCGAGCTGGAGGAAGACCCGGCAAGTCCTCGAGAAACACTTTAGGAAAATCTCATACGATTGGTACGTCCTTAAGTTGCTTTCCTTCCGACTTGTCCTCCTTTTTCTTAGCGGATATCTGTGCCAAAAAGATCTGACATCCTTTTGCTATGTACTCTTGAGCCTTTGAACATGAGATAATGGTCAACCGAGATTCTCTCCCGTCCTTACTTTTGTTACCATGAAAAACCAAGGTTTCATTCCCATAGGGAATTTGAACAAAGTTTCTCATCACATACGATCACGGCGTGATACTTTCTTAACCAATCCATGCCGATTATTATGTCGAAACTACCCAGTTCTACGGGCATTAGATCTATGTTGAACGGATGGCTTAAGAAATTTAAAGTACAACCTCGTATAATAGTGTCTATCCCGACTATTTTCCCATCTGCTAGTTCGACATCATAACTATTTTCTAATGGAGTTGGGGCGTTGTTAATCAGGGAACTAAATGCAGTAGATATAAAGCTTCTATCGGCACCAGTGCCGAATAAGATAGATGCATAGTTGTTGTTTAAGAGGAACGTACCCGTGACGACATTAAAGTTTGGGTCCCTCGATGCATTCCCTTTCTTCTTCGCATTCCCAACTGCAAACACCCAGCCTTGTGCACTCCCATTTCCCCCATCCTTATTCTTTAACTTGGGACAATCTCTCTTGAAATGTCCTGGAGCTCCACATTCAAAACAACCATTTCCTTTGGGATTTGTCCCATTGCCCTTCTGAGTATTATCAACATTTGTGTTGCCAGAACTCCTGCAGTCGCGGGCAAAGTGCCCTACCTTGTTGCACTTGTGGAACTTCTGAGTACACGGGCCATTGTGATGAAAATGGCACTTGGTGCACTTGGGCAAAGATCCCCCATACGGCTTCTTTTCACCAGTCCCCATATTGTAGAGCTTGGCGACATTCTGCCTCTTGAAGGGTTATTGTTGGTGACCATGGTTGTTTCTGGATGAATCATCAGCCTTCCTATTGTTGTCACACTATCTTTCTGCATAGGTGCGAAGTTTCTAATCCATCAAGTCATTGGCCAACTCAATAGTCTCATCCAACATCTTAGGTCTGGCAGACTTGACATTTCCATAAATGTTATCAGGAAGTCCGCTGATGTATTTGTCAACCTTCTCAGTCTCATTAGCAAAAAACTTGGTACATATCAGGGTTAGCTCTTGGAAACGTTCAGTGTATGTTGGAACATCATTCCCCTTGACCTTTAGGTTCCATAACTCGATCTCTAGTTTCTTGATTTCACCCTGCGGACAATACTTGTCCGTTATTTTCTTCTTGAGTACTTCCTAAGTCATTGAATATGCTTCAGGACCTAAGGTTTCTTATCTGAGCATTCCACCAAGTTAAAGCAGCCCCTAACAGAGTGCAGGTGGCAAACGTAACCTAAATATTTCAATACACAACACTGATATAAAGACAGATTCTATCTTTTTGATCCACCGGTTTAGAAGACCGACCACTGAGCCTTCAGATCTTTGAAGTTAAAGGTTGACACTTCATTATGTTAGAGTAGAAACAGGGCGTGAAGTTTACACTTCCTGTTTTCGGTCATGCCCCAGTGAACAACTGTGGCTTTGCGTCTCCATTGGTGGAGTTTCACGGAAGAGCTTGAACAATAATCTCGGCTTGACAGATTTCTAGTCATGTTTGTTTTGGGCTAGTGTTTCTAGTAGGGGTATTCGTGTCCTCGTCCTGGTCGTAAGGTGGCATGATTAGTCAAGGTCCACAAAATAACAAACCGTAAGGTTATAACATGACAGAATATAAATAAGTACAGACGAGACAACAACACAAGAGAGATATATAGAATAACATAAACAACTTATTTTTCATTATAACATGAGGAAAATTTATACATGAATAGTATGTTGGTACACAAAATACAATACAAAAGATCTAAGGCTATGCTAGCGGGGAAAACCCCTAATACTTAATATGCTTGTACAATGACCTAACAAGACAAAATAACATAAACCACTAGATGTGACTGTTAGCATCCCCAGAAGCATTCTGGTGATCTAGAATCCTAGCATCTGGTCCTAGTTGTCTAGCTCTCCTCTGTTGCTCTCGATGTGCTAACAACTCAGCCGCATTCAACATGTCTCTCATTCACTCGGAGAGTCTCTACCATCTGTTCCTGACGCCTATGGTCAATCTCTCCAAGCACTGCCATCTCAGCCTGCTGCATCTGGAAACGAGTCTCATATACCTAGTGATGTGTCTGAATGAGAGTACTCTGCAGTTATAGTTGTGCCTGATGTGCCTGTATATAGTCTCAATTGCATACAACATGATCAACGTTGGGTCTGAAGCTCCTGATGGGTCACCTGACTCAATCCTATCGAGTGAGCCCAAGCCTCTCAGGAAGCATAGGCCTCCTCCTCCATAATCTATACTGTCTCCTGGAGAGTCATCCTATCCCGCATAAGTAAGTCGACCCACTGTGAGTCCATAGCGACTCTTTGTGATATACCAGTCCTACCATCTTCAGCATCCTCTAGTAAAGCATACAAGTCCTGTGTATCACGCTCATGGAGCTCAGCAAGCTCTATAACCCTAGTATTGACCTCTCCTACGGTCATAGGTGCTATCTCAAGAACTGCCTCTGCCAGATCTACCCAAGTATCCCTAATACCATACCGAACCTCACTAATCCCCTGTTGTCTCGCTTCAGCATCTACGATGCGAACAAACCCATAATCTATCCCCTGACCTCTGGTAGGTGATTCGCTAGTTTTAACACACGTAAAATATATATATAATATAATATCTTAAAAGAGTAATTAAGAAAATTACCAAGTTTCCCTTGATAAAATTCACTCTCAAAAATATATAATATAATATAAAATACGTATATTTAACCGGGCAAGTATGATCACCCGGGTCGTTATCCCCAATGACTAGTGCAATTGAAACCACGTTTTGGATCGGATCCTGATTTGAATGAAGCAAAGATATTTGATTTGGTTTCTAGAAATTAAAGCCCTAATTTTTCACTTTTTATTTAACTCTTAATTAAACTATTTAAAAATTAAAATAATTAACAACTAATAAACTTAATTAACGACTTAACTAATGGACTAAAGGTGCAAAAATCTAAGGGAT
>BQNB010136823.1:0-13914 GCA_026074375.1 Tanacetum coccineum
GGGTAAAATTCGTTTGAACTTTGGGCTATTGGCAAAATTGGTCCTTGTGTTTGGTTTATAAAAGTATAGTGTAAAAGAACTTTTGAATATTGGTAGGAATGATCCTTGTGGTTTTATAAAAGGGGTATTGGGCTAGGGTTTGGGCTTATGTCTTGGGCTTTTTGGATCCGGGTAAGGTAGTTAAGGGTTTAAGGCCCATTTAAGCCTTAGGGACCAATATGGTAACTTTCTGAAACTTGGAGGGTTGATTTGAAACATTTTGAGTTTTTGTCTTTTATTGGTTGACTTTTGTTGACTGAGAATTGACCAAGGGTTGACTTTTCTTGGCTTTGGCTTTGAATCTTTGGCTTCTCTTGAGCTCTTTCGTTTCTCGTGTCCGTGTTTGCCCATTTTTGACGGTTTTCTTGTGATTTTTGTCTTATCCGTACCTGCATACACAAAACACAAAAACAAGCATATCTTTGCCATTTTTAGTTTGTTTTGGGTCATTTAGGGTCATTTTTGGTATAAACAAATATGTGTATTTTACACTTATCATGCATTTTAGGATTAATGTGCTTCTTATTTCGTGACCCTTAAAGTTATGAAAATAATGAAAGTCCATACATTCTAGTTAGTTGCTTAAAAAGAAAAAGTACAAAAAATAAGAAAAAAGGAAAAATACAAAAATATGTGTGGTAATAAGTGTAGATTTATAAAAATGGTCAAAACGAGGCTTTTCAAAATTAGTGAGTCTTTAATTTCCTTTGATGAACACTTAGCTACTTTTCGAGGTAATTAGTCGAGGGGAATTGAGATTCTTGTTTTTCTAAGTGTTTACTTATAGCATTGCGTGAAGACACGGCAATATCTTAGTATGGGGGATTTTGGTATGTGCTTAAATACACATACTTTTTACCTATAACAACGAGCTTAAACAACCAAAAACGGACATAAAATGCCAAAAACGACAAAACCAAGCACGAGAATGAAAAGAGCGTGAAAAGTAAAAGTCAACCAAAAAGTCAACCAAAAATTCAACCGAAAAGTCAAAAGTCACAGATGAAGCCAATAATGAAGAAATGTTAAATGGGCCAACCCGCACCCAAGTTAATGGGTCGATTCAGCCCATTAATCATCAATTATAAGACTTTAGCTTTTAAGCTTTTATAAAAAGCCTGGTCCAAATCCATTTTAAACCGGCCTAACCAAAAACCATTATGTGTATTAAAAAAGCCCAATCCCCACTTAACATCTGTTAGCCCACAACCCTTTAAACCTTTACATAGTTAGTCCTTAAGGACTAACACTGTTAGTCCTTAGGACTAACTCCATTGGCCCCTGGACTTGAACACTTTTTACATCCCACGTCCTTAACCCCCTAACCCCGTCACAAATTAAACCCAAAAGTGCTTTTCCTGCCCAAATCACTCACACCATTTTTACCTCTGTCTACCCTGCAACTACCCAAAAAACCCTTTTAACCTTTTCTCCCCATACCAGAAAAACCTTAATTGACCTATTATCCAAGGAAAAATACACCACATTGGCAATCCTAAAGATTTTTATTGGATAGGGCAAAATTGAGGGCTCAGATTGAATCAAAGAAACACAAGATGGAATTAAAGGCTAGGATTGAAGCTTGGAATGCTCTCACACAAGAAACACAACTCAAAGGGCCAAGAACACACAGAACGACTATATATGTGTGTGTTTTTCACACAGTAAAAAGTAGTTTTTTTATAGTTTAAGTTTTAATAGAATAGCTTATTTTACTGTCTTTTGAACTTATTGTACTTTTAATTCAAGTCTTGTAACTCTTTTTATTGATTAATGAAATTTGAGGTTTTAAAGTTATAAAATTTTAGGTTTTAAATTCCTGTTTTATTGTTGTTAAAAATACCTTAAAAGTTGTCTTAAGCTCTTATTTAAGTTCTTTGTTAATCTGTTTTCATTAAGCTTTTTAAAATGTTAAGTGTTTAAGTTAATTCACCAAAAAAATCCACTCCTAAATTTACCAAATCTATTTGGAAGATAAACCAGAAATGGAAGGGCTTATGGACTTACCAGCTTATCATAAGATAAGCTGGAGCTTTTATAGATAAGCTCTAAGAGCATTGTTAAGCCTTGTTTAAGCAAAGGCATTTGTAAGTTTCCATTTTTCAAGTTTTTGCTTAGTTACTATTGGCTTATTGTACTGCTTATGTATTGCTTATTTTCTGCTTATTTATGCTTATAATTGTTGTTAAATGCTTATTTATGCCTTCTTAAAGTTTAGATCTCATTTACTTATGTTTTTACTTAAAACTATCAATTTTAGCACTTAGTACTGCTTACTTGTTTGCTTATTCTAAAGTGCTTATCTGTGGTTGAATTTTGCTTATTATTGGTTAATATCAATTGTTTGTTATCTGTTTTCAAAATTACTTGCTTAAATCTTTAAAAATTAGTTTAAAAAATCGATGATCAAAACTTAAAGGGGTGTTTGGTTTAAGAGGGAAAATGGGTCAAAAATGGTTTAAAAACTGTTTGGTTCATTAATCCAACTTTAACAATCCCTCTTGAGTTGTGTTAATCAGTTTTTAAAAAGTTTTAAAGTTTAAATGTGAGTTTTATGGTTTTGTCTAAAAGTTGTCTAAATCTGTGGTGTTAAATCACTTTAGAATAAGCTTATTTGATAATGACTTTAAAAACATATTTATAGTGTTGGTTTGTGTTGTTTTTAGTGTTAAAATGCAGTAGGATAAGTTTAGCTTAGTTTACTTTAGTTTTGTAAAAGTTTGGTCATAATCTGTCTAGTTCATGTAAAGTTTAAAATGTCCATCTTTCAAAAGCAAATTTAGATAAGCTAAAGTGTGTTTTAGCTTATGATTTTCTTGCACCAAGTTCATTAGGTATAGGGAATAATCTGTTTTAGCTTATCTTAGATTTATAACATCATTTACTAGCTTAAAATCAAGGCTGCAAAAGCTATTTTGTCCTTTTAAAATCTTTGAAAAAAACTAAAAAGATGCATTCTGTGCAATCAGCTCTATTCCTGTGGCTTTTTTATGGCTTATTTGAATTTCAAACTCCTTTTTGTTTTCTAAATTTTGTAGCTTATAGGATAATATTTCTCTGCATATAAGTCACTAAGCCATAAGGATTTCTTAACTAGCTTAAAAATAAGCTAGAAAGTGCCCCCCTTAGGCTGTTTGGCTAACAGTTTTAGCCAAACTTCTTATTTGCTTATTTGAGTATTTTAGCTTTTAGTTTTGCTTAATGTGTGTTTTTATTTGCTTATTAGGTTAGGTTTTAGGCCCTTGTAGCTTATTCAGCTTAGGTTTGAGCTTATATAAGCTTATTTGCAAAATTAGCTTAGGGATTAATGCCTTTTAGTTTTCCTTTAAGTTAAATCTGTCTTAATGCCTTTTAAAGCTTTTCCAGCTTATTTGCTAGTTTGTTTTTGATTCATAGTGCTTATTAGGACTAGGGTATAAGCTGTTTTAGCTTATTTTACTTTTCCTTTAGCTTATTAAGCCCAAAAAGCCAAAACAGTTAGCCTTTTAGTTTTTTTAGCTTTTAAGTAACATGTCACCCTTTTAGAGCTTATTTCTAGCTTATTTTAGCTTTTTATAAAAAGTCATTTCACAAAAAGTCCTTATTTTTAGCTTATCTAAAAAGCTGTTTCAAAAATTTTTCAAAATAAAAAACTTAGGAATTAGGGAAGTCAAGGGTGAGCAAGGCTTGAACCCCTGACCTCAACCCAACTCCCAATCTTTACACACACACCACAACACTAACTGCTCTGGGGTCTTTTTCAGTTATAACCTTACACCACTTTTATTTTATACACATTTTGGCCTTTTAAGCTATAATCCCTTTTCGGCTTATTTCCAGCTTATTTAGATAAGCTGGGTGACCCAATTTATTTTTCTTAGATTTAGCATTCTCTTAAGAACTTTTTTGAAAGATCAACTTTTGGAAGTATCTCTCAAGCATGAAGTTGAAATAAGTGTGTTGTTAAATCATGAATGTGTAGACAATTCACTCTATGCTGAAATTGAACAACTTAAAAAGAAATCCATCGAGATTCAAGAAGGTTTGCAAGAAAAAAAAAATTCTCGAAAAAGATGTTCAAAGATGTGAAAATTAAGTGTTGATTTTGAATTGAAGTTTACAACGTTGAATGCTCCATCAAAAGAAGTTTGGATATTTGTTCGGTAAATGTTTGAAGAATATTTTGAGAGACGTTTTCTGATAACACAATCAAACCCTTCCTGCACCCGCCACAAAACACGGATTCAAATTCTTGACAATCGCTAATTCGTTGTCTTCTATTATTATTGTGTTATGGTGGCCGAGCAACAAACAAGTCATGGAGGAAGAGTAGAAGACATGCGGGGGTAGTATGAGGTTGCGAAATTGGTGGGTGGGGTTCTTTTAATTTAAAAGATTTGGGGGTTCATGTGGATGTGGTTGGGGGGTCTTTGGTTTGATGATTTGTTTGATTGATAGTGCGGAGATGGTGGAGGGGGGTTTGGGTTTGGATAATTGGGGGGGGGATGTGTTGAAGAATTGGCAGGGCGTGTGGTCTGTGATTTTGGGGAGGTTACATCCCCAATCTCTTTAACAGAGGCTGATGAAAGCAATCAAGAATATTCTGCTCATTCTGATGGTAATTCACAATTTGTTTCATATAATCCTCCAAGTCGTGAGGAAATTGAGTCATCTACAACGGTTCTAGAATCATTAAATGTGCAGAATTTCCACCAAGTACATCCCACAACATACATTTGGACAAAAGATCATCCTCTAGACCAAGTTATTGGTGACCTATCCAAACCTGTCATGACTCGCCAACGGCTACACACAGATTTTGAGGTATGCATGTATGCATTAACCGTCAGTACTATTGAACCAAAGAATATCAAAGAAGCTATAGCAGACCACAGTTGTATTGAGTCCATGCAAGATGAGTTGAATCAATTTGAGAGACTTCAAGTTTGGGAACTCGTTCCATGACCAGAAGGAAAGAATGTTATTGCTCTCAAATGGCACTGGAAGAACAAGTGTGATGCTGAGAATATTTTATTTCGAAACAAAACTTGTCTTGTAGCTAAAGGATACAAGCAAGAAGAAGGCATTGATTTTGAAGAGTCATTTGCTCCTGTTGTTCGACTTGAGGCTGTTCGGATGTTTATTGCTTATGCTGCTCATAAGAATATCACAATCTTTCAAATGGATGTCAAAATAGCTTATCTCAATGGTCCTTTGAAAGAAGAAGTCTATGTTAGCCAACCTGAAGGGTTTATTGATCCAGAATTTCCAGATCACGTCTACAGGTTGAAAAAAGCTCTATACGGTCTTAAGCAAGCACCTCGTGCATGGTATGACAAATTGTCTTCTTTTCTAATTGAACATGGGTTCACTAAAGGTATTATTGACCCGACTTTGTTCACACGACGTCACGGGGAAGACATATTACTTGTTCAAATATATGTTGATGACATTATTTTTGGTTTGACAAATCTAGATTTTTCAAAACGTTTTGCAAACCTAATGAAAAATAATTTTGAAATGTCAATGATGGGTGAACTAAAGTTCTTTCTTGGACTTCAAGTTCATCAATCTCCCCGTGGCATATTCATAAGTCAGTCACAATATGCAATTGAGTTGTTAAAGAACATAGTCTAGATGAATGTGTCTCAATGAGTACACATATGGCAACTAAGAGGCTGGATGCTGATTTACAAGGCACTCCTACTGATCAAATGACTTATCGTCGTATGATAGGAGGGCTTATGTATCTAACAGCCAGTCGTCCAGACATTGCTTTTGCTACTTTTGTATGTGCTCGTTATCAAGCACGTCCTACGGTCAAACACCTCAAAGAGGTTAAACGGATCTTTTGGTACTTGAGACAGTCCTATAACATGGGACTATGGTATCCGAAGGATCCCAGATTTGAACTAATTGCATATTCAGATGCGGACCATGCAGAATGTAAAGATGATTGTAAAAGTACATCAGGAGGTTTGTAATTTCTAGGTGGAAAACTCGTGAGTTGGAGTTCAAAGAAACAAGATTGTATTGCGATGTCTACTGCAGAGGCTAAATATGTTTCCTTGTCTGCATGCTGTGCACAAGTTATTTGGATGCGAACTCAACTGCTTGACTATGGATACAAGTACAATCAGATTCTGTTGTACTGTGATTCCAAGAGTGCCATTTCTATCTCATGCAATCCAGTCCAACATTCTAAGATAAAACACATAGACATCCGGTATCATTTTATTAAGGAACATGTTGAGAAGGGTACTGTGGAAATTTACTTTGTCGGGACAGAATACCAACTTACGGATCTATTTACCAAAGCTCTTCCAAAAGAACGCTTTGAGTATCTAGTTTATCGCATTGGTATGAGATGTTTGACTCCAACACAGTTGGAAAGCATGACAAAGTTATCTTTTTGAAAAGATCATACATAAAAAACATGTAAATATATTTTCAAAAACAAAAGAAAAAATTCAAAAATTCAAAAATACAAAAAGATTTGTCACATTTTTCATATTAAAAAAAAGTTTACTTAAATTATTATTTTTCAATCATATACATCATTTCGAAATTAAAATATAAACAATGATCTCTCAAATAAACTGATATTGAAAAATGCTATATTTTCAAGGGGGAGTTTTTATTTTAAACTCAAACATCTTCTTTTTTGGACTACGAGCTTAGTATGATTTCATTCCAAGGGGGAGTTTTTGATAATGGCGAACAAATTTTGAAATGACTTCATTACTCGAGGGGGAGTTTTTGAAAAATCAAAATCAAAATTCGGAATGTTAAACTAAAGGGACTGAAAGTGTAATTTCTGAATCTTTTTCGGTGGCTATAAAAGGAAGAAAGATTTTTCATTTTCACTTTTCTTTTACCGAGTCATATTATTGAGTTTGAGTAGAAATCAACGATAATTTTTTCGAGTTCATTACAACGATTACCATTACTTTTCTTACTCAAACGTAAGTGGATATGATTTGTGGATTGAATAATATATGAGTTTGCATTATCGAGTTTAAACTCGGAAATATTTAGGATTATTGATTATTAGTTTCATAATTTAAGCTACCAGATTTTAGTTTTATCAAGTTTTATGCAACAAGAGAAATCAAAGGACGATATGAAACTAAGTTTATGGAAAAATAATTGATAAGTAGCTTAGGAATGGGATAATTAGTCACTAAAATATTTGAAATTCCACAAGTATATGGAGTTCATCGATTTTGATTTATTATCGAGTTTGATTGTGGTCTAGACTTTTTGGGCGTCTGAAAAAGATAATAATAAACATAAAAAGAATCAAGTTTGGTTCTTAATAATTTAAAATTGAATCATGGTTTATCTAGCGAAGTTTGCTCATGTGTGGTGAAAACCTCAAATAATATGCAGAAAGAAAACAAGTATTTCTATAAATTCTAATTGTGCGTCATATATATCAATTCGTAATTGTTAAGTGACTACGTCAAGACCGGTTTCGGTCCGTTTTCCTACAATGAACAGGAAGAGAAAGTGAGTGACTAGTGTCATCGTCAGATTATTGAATTAGATAAGTTTGTCTCAATGTTTTTATAAATCATGACAGAAAATTAACAGTGAAAAGTTTTTTAATCTTGAATCGAAAACCAAAGTCACTCACTGTTTAAGTGAACTAGACATGTCCATTATGTTATGGCCGTATTTTCCTGCAATGAACAAAATGAGGAGTGAGTGTCTAAGTGTCCATTCAAATTTGTGGGTTTGTTTGGTTATAGATCTATGTTATCATTATAAAGAAATTTTTGTCAAAGATTTCTGGAAAAAGTTCTCAAAATCAGTCTTTGTGTTAAAATGATCTCTTTCACAAAAACAATTTTAAGAAGTTGAATGAATTCTCTCCTTAATATTAGTAAAAGAGCGTTGATTAAAATCAAAAGATAAATCTACCATCATTCTTTAAAAGAGTATCATATTACCAAGAATTTCTGATAAGTATATTCTAAAAACAAAAAGATAGAAGCATAAATCCACAATTACCGAAAAAGCAAATAAAATTGTGTATTGAAAAAGAATTGCCAGAACACTCAAAAATGATAATCAAAAGAATAATTCCGAATAAAGCGTAAGCAAGTGGCTAGAAAAAGCAAGAACAAGCACATTTGATAAAAAACTGATCCAAAAAATTTCAAAAAGAATTGCCAGAACATATAAAACAGACAGAGTGGAAAAAGACAAAAATGTCAAAAGAATTATTTGTTACCTAACATCTCCATTTTATTCATTCAGTAATCATCATGGCACAACAACAACATGCAGCTGATGTTCATCCAACGACTGTGTCCTTACGAAACAAACCTAAGATCTTAAGGATCTAAAAAGAAAGTTGAAACTAGAACAGTGTAATGCCCACTCAGAAAGCAAAATTCTGACAAAAAACGTCATCAAGAATCACCATTAAGATTCAGCATTGGCAGCGTTCTTTCTTCCGTACCATGGATATATATATATATTATAAATATATATATATATTAAATGGCACAGTTCTGGCATACTTTGAAGGAAGACGGATCAAAGTATAGCTCATGTATATGTTGACATAGAAAGAACTTTTATCTTAACATCTAGAGACTCAGAACAATTTTTCATCTACCTCAAGCAAATGAAAACAATCATAATTCATTCATGCCACCACCATCATTTACTGAGATGGTTCCATTCTATAAACAACAATTAGGCTTTACAATAGAACTGAAGACACTGTCAACCTTTAAGACAAGTGGTCTTCTGCAACCATGGCAAACATTATGCAAGATATTTTCCATGTGCTTGACAACACGTGTCACCGGATGGGATCAACTTTCCAATTGCTGATAATGCAAAATGTATTTATTGCCTTTGTCAATACAAAATTCTACGGTGATTAGCGGAAGCTTTCCTATGGAAGAATTTCCTATTCTCTTCATCATCCAACATCTTCGATTCCGTATCTAAGATTTACAAAGATCATCGTTAGTCATTACATGACTATCTTTCCTGAAATATCAAGACGTGCTCGAGACATGTATCAAAATCTGCAAGATGATGACATAATGAAAAATATCTTTAATTCAGGAAGACACAAAGATGAAATTTGAAAGCCAATTCCAGATTGATGATCACGCTGAGAGATGAAGCACACGGAGCATTACAAGATGTATGTAGAGGTGTTTGGGTTAGATGTTCCTCTAACTCAGTCACAACCGACTAAGTCTACCCAAGGAACACATAGGACATTTAGCACCCCTAGGTCACCTACCCCTAAAAAGGATGCAACAGAGTCAAGTGCTCTAAAACGATCTACCGTGATTCGTTTTTGTCTTCTTGAAAGGAGATCTACGCGTCTAACTCCACCAACTCCAATGCCAACTGTAGATAAAGCAGATGAGATGATCTTACAAGATACATTACAAGTTAGTCTTGCTGAGCACAAAAGTCGAGAAGAGCAAAGCTAGAGAAAATGTGGAACTGGTCAACAAGCACTTGGCGTCTGAAGAGATTGAAAGGATGGTGGAAGGATCTGAGAATGTTATTAATGATAGTTTACCACCTAGGAATGATGAACCATAGATTCCTAGCACTAGGTTAGAGCCCAGGAGTGATAAGGAAAGACCGGAGGTGGAGAGCACTAATGATGAAGAGGTGGAAGTTACTAATGTTGTAATACCTGTCAATGTTAATGAAGATGATGATGAAATAACTGATGAAGTGTATGAATTAAAGCGAAGGGAGAAAGGGAAGATCGTAGAGGAGACTAGGAGTATACCATTCCCCACACCAATTAGATCTCCTAGGACTCATACTAATTTCGTATCTTCGGATACTGAGAAACTCCAAGAATTGACGGTAACTCATACTCAAACAACATCATCATCAAGATCACAATCACTGCAGAAACCAAATTATCTAGAACAAACCGACTTCTATCATTGTTCAAAATAGCCAAACCTGCTCAGTTTTTTTTTATTAATTTTTTTGTTTTTTTTTTTTTTTTCTTTTTTTTTTTATTTTTTTTTTTTTTTTTTTTTTTTTTTTTTTTTTTTTTTATTTTTTTTTGTTTATTTTTTTTTTTTTTGTATTTTTTTTTTTTTTTTTTTTTTTTTATTATTTTTTTTATTTTTTTTTTTTTTTTTTTTTTTTTTTTTTTTTTTTTTTTTTTTTTTTTTTTTTTTTTTTTGTGTTCATTTTTTTTTATTTTTTTTTTTTTTTTTTTTTTTTTTTTTTTTTTTTTTTTTTTCAAAAACGATACAAGAATTCTATCAGAGTTTATAGGGACGATATACATATTTGTTTGAACATCTCAAAGAAAGATTTGTATCAAGGAAGTCATTCGATAGACTTGCTGATCATCTCCAAGAAGTAATGGTTGAATCATTACCCACTATGGTAGATACGTATATTAAGGAGTTGGTGAAAAAGCAAGTTCCTAAGCAGGTCAGAGATCAAGTTCCAGTGTATGTTGCAGAAGGGCTGATTCTGGAGAGACAAAAGACTAAAGAAGAGATGGAAGACGGATAATTGCTAAAGCTATTTTACAAGAGCGCGAGAATATACACTATTGAACTCATAATCCCTTCCTCAAGTTGATGCGTCATTAGTACAAAGTTAAATACTAAGTCACATTCATCATGTTTCATCCAGTTCAATCACTAACACAATCTGTTCTAGAACAAACAATATCAACTTTAATTTTTCTATGAAAACAATCCTCATTTGCAGCAACAAGACAAGCAATATGGCTTGCATTCAATGAATTTGAGAATCTCAAGTATAACAGAACTACATGTAACCTTCTCTGTTGCGCCAAGAGATAGGAAATCCTATGATATCTCATCTTGAGGGAGAAATAGTTGCAAGAGCGGCAAAACAAAAGAAGCCATCCTAGTACAAAGCGTAACGTGTCTAGAGAGAATCCTCTAGACAAGTCAATGAAAGGAACGAGGTCCTATCAACTTCAGGTAAACAAGGTAAGAAGATGATTTTGATTTTAGAACTGATTCTTAAGTTCCAGATGAGAGGAAATACCGTCAGAGCAGAGTATCACAAGATATTATGGAAGAAGTACACTGGACTATTGATGAAGCAAAGTTAAAGAAAATGGCTGATGAGATGTTGAGACAAAGATGTACTTCAGGAGATAAGCATCAATATCATATTGACTAGATGAAGACTTTCTTGAAAAGTGACATTGTTTGGGAAAGTAGAAAGGAAATTCTTGTCTCTCCACATCCATGAAAGACCACACCTCTCGTTCAAAGCTGTCAAATCTCTTATAAATCAAGACCTTTTGTATCTAAAGAAAGGAAGTTCAGGACCTGAGAAGATCGTATTGTCACTTCACAAGTTTTCTACAATCATCTTTAATGATGTTGATATCGATGAACAAACTTCCAGATGGGTGAATAAATGTGTTAAGAAATTTAATCCTTATGCTCGATATGGTGTTGAACATTGGAAAATCTCATGCGATCTAATGTGATTCATTTTCGTCTTCCCGAAAGGAGATCTACACGTTTAACTCCACCAGTTCCAATACCAAATTTTGAAAAAGAAGACGAGATGATCTTACAAGATACTTTACAAGTAAGTCTTGCTGAGCACAAAAGTCAAGAAGAGCAAGAAGCTAGAGAAAATGTGGAACTGGTCAACAAGCACTTGGCGTCTGAAGAGATTGAAAAGTTGGTGGAAGGATCTTAGAATGTTATTGATGATAGTTTACCTCCTAGGAATGATGAACCATAGATTCCCGGCACTAGGTTAGATCCCTAGAGTGATAAGGTAAGTCCAGAGGTGGAGAAAACTAATGTTGAAGAGGTGGAAGTTACTAATGTTGTCATACCTGTCAATGTTAATGAAGAGGAGGATGAAATAACTGATGAAGTGTATGAATTAAAGTGAAGGGAGAAAGGGAAGATCGTAGAGGAGTCTAGGAGTACACCATTACCCACACCAATTAGATCTCCTAGGACTCATACTAATCTCGTATCTTTGGATACTGAGAAACTCTAGGAATTGACGGTAACTCATACTCAAACAACATCATAATCAAGATCTTTTGTATCTGAAGAAAGGAAGTTCAGGGCCTAAAAAAATCGTATGTTGAGTATCTGAAATTATTTGAAGAAGAGAATGAAGTATCGTAATCAAATGAGAAGATGGGAGATGTATGTGAATGAAAGACCACTTGGACCTAGAAGAGAACGCCCAGAATAATCAACCCTTAGGGGGGGATTGTTAGGTTCATAAAAAGTGTCGATTATGTGGATTAGTTATATTTAGTTAATAGTCTTTATTCTGTTTAGTATAAAGTAGCTTGTAATAAGGTATATTATGCTCAAAGAAAGAAATAGAATAATTACCAAATATTAAGGACTAGAAGTGAAAAATAAAGGAAGGGAAGGATCCTTCCTTCTTCTATAAATACCCCTCTAATCATCATTAGAGGGTGATGCTTTTGTAATAAACATTTTCCATTTTCCCTCCATTTATAACAATTGAAATTTGAATACATTCCCTATACTACTATTCTCTCTAAGCTTCCATGATTGATAATCTATGATTCAAGATAAACAAGACCTAACAATAAGCACAATAAAAATAGATAAGCAACTCAATGGCAAAACTGTAATTACAGACAGACCAACAAGTTATTTTTAAGCTAATTTTTAAAGGGCTTAATGGATCCTTATGGCTTAGTGACTCATCAAAACTTAAAGCTTATACAATAAGCTTCTAAAATTAGCAAAGAAAAAGGAGTTTGAAATTCAGATAGGCCATGAAAAAGCTACATGAAAAGGGCTCATTACACAGAATTCACTCTTTTTGTTTTTCTTTAAGAGACAAATTGGCTTTTTGTAGACACAATATAAGCTAGCAAAATGAGTTAAAAATATAGAATAAGCTGAAACAGATTAACTACATACTACAAACTACTTATGCAAACAATTTCAGAAGCTAAAACCTACTTTAGCTTATCTAATTTTTAGATTCAAAAGTGGCTTTTTTCAAAAACTTCATGATCAACAGCACAAGATATATATAAGAACGACACAAAAGTCATTTAAATTGATACATTGGATTTAATTCAAAGACATATTACAAAAGCTTAAAGCTTTACTTGTTCTTTGTTTAATATTACAAAAGATAACATAGATTTCCCAAAACATGATGCACATAAATCTTTAACAGTGCAATCCAAAACATAATCCAATGCATCCTTGGCACCTCGTGCCTATTGACCTCCTGAAAACATTGCTTAAAACGTCAACAAAAATGTTGGTGAATTCATAGGTTTATGTATTTAAATTATGCAGGACCGCAAGACTTTCCCGTGATGTTACAACATATGCCAACAATCACAAAACCAGATTACTGTTGCACTAAGCTCATGACACTGAAGCTCAACCTATATTTGCTATTTTAGTAGTTATTTTGCCCGTACAGATGTTGTAACCCGCAACATCCAAGTCCGACATGGTCAACGTTCGTTCCCAGTGATAGCTAATCACCCAAACGGGGAGGTTAATCCCAATAGATCTATTTATAACATTCGCGCTCACATAATGCAATTAACAACTACATCTTTGCAATTGACAGTTCATGATAATGGGCTCAGGAGGGTTATCGCTACTTAGGCAAACACATATTCAATATATTTAAAACACTTGCGTCCAATTTATAAAAAAAAGCATGTTCTCACCCCAATTAATAGTAATTCAGTAAAACGGTAAAGAGTAGGGCTATGAACTCACCTTGAGTACAGATAGTCCAAATAATCAGATAAAACATGACGCAAGAAGATAAATGAAACCTATTTAAATTATGGTCGTATAAGTACTGAGTACTTAAATTAATAACATTGAATAAAATCTTATAGTTGTT
>BQNB010136825.1:0-17945 GCA_026074375.1 Tanacetum coccineum
AGATAAAGCAAAAAAAATTTCCTGTAAAAAGGTGGTATATATATAATAGATGGATATTACAGTGCATCTAATTTAATAGATGGATATTTACATTGATGAAAATTGCGGGTTGTTATATACTAGAACTACACATTGTCCTCAACGTAAGACTGTCACCCCCATAATAATTTCAAGGCATAATCCAAATATTAAGGGGTCTCTACGCGAATCTAAAGCCGTTTATTAATTATCCTAATAGATAAACGTTAATCAATAAGATCTAGGATATCGGATTCCCATATATAAGCGTGCAAAGGATTGAAGATTGAGTGAACGATGGACAAAACCCATGAGCACGGGAGTCTTCCAAATCCGGGGCAATCCCGAACATAAAACACAAGCCACAAAACATGAAGCACGAGAAAGGAAAAGGCGAGCCTCCTCACATCACATTTATTCATAATTATACTACTACTAGGGATAAGCATGTGTTGCCACCCGCGAAGCGCTTGTTTTTGTTAACCGAGTCACGAGCCTGACTCGATCCTCGAATTTAGTGGTCCATGGGGAAAGAAATAGAGAAACATGACATCCAAGAAAGGAATGTCCCCTCCAAAAATCATCATCGGGCTCTCAGAAAAATCAGAAGTGATTTTGCCCCGATGAGATAAGAGATTAGAAGAAAGAATACCAGGATTGAAAACTTTGTCTTCATTTTCGGATGAAAATGGAAGCAAAGTCTCAATCACTGGACAAAGAGGATTACGGATAAATGAGATAGAAAATGTATCCCGAGATAGAAATCTCTTGGATTGGACTTCAAAGAATATCCCGGGATCAAAAATCTTGTTTCTAGTTCTGGAAGAAACTTCAAGATCAGATCTGAGGGAATCGTCAGAAGGAATGACGTCCGAATCCAGCATAAGGGTGGGATGGGTGGGTAACACATTAGGCACATGAACACGAGGTTCTCCCAAAATATCTTCCATAACAACGCTAGTCAACTCGCCCTGATCGGGCTCAATCTCAAAGAGAAACGAATCATACTCGGGAAGAGAGTTATCAGCATGAGTAGTGGTACTGCCACTACTCGTCTCTTCCGTATGATCGCTAAAAGTCTCGAATTCGGGTAAAGAATTATCCGAATAAGAGAGAGAAGTATCAGACTTCTCAAAGAAAGAGTCACTATCCTTAACGGGGATAGGAGACTTGAACACACAATCAGGAGTGGAGTTGTCATTCAAAGATTCGATCTTAGCAATAAGAAGATTGATATTCAATAATTTCTCACGAAGTATATCGTCCTTCACCTCCTCTAAGCTGACGAGCTCAGAATCGGGAGGTGATGCCTCAACGTAATCGATGCTCTCAAAAGAATCGTCATCACTCGAATTACAATCATCGTTAAAATCAGGGAAAATCTCAAATTGATCGTTTAAAACATCAAGAGGAGAATTATTACAAAAAGGCACATCACACGTATCGTCGGAAATACCCTCGGACTCACTTGGGATTGGGACAAGGTCCTCAACACTAGACTTTATTACTTCGTCCGATTCCGTTTCCGAAATAGTGCTAAGATGCTCGTCCCCCATACTTAGAGAGTTATCGGGTTCCTTGGTTGGTGAATCGGATGTGATTGCATTAGACGAATTCTCTAAATATTCCCTATATTGAATAGTGTACTCAGCGTCATCGTCGTAGAAGGAAGGACAATTCCAACTTGAAGAATTAATATATGATGCCAGCTCCTCACTTATAATTTGCAAATCTTTAAGAAGTTTATGAAGCAATTCTTGTATATCCTCTGGTTGAGCATGCTGAATTTCAAAAAAAAATTCCCAAGCTAGCGATAAAACCTTTGGCGTTTCTCTAAAAGATATACGATTAAACTTCTTTAAAAAGGTTTGTATAGATTTCATTAGGTTTTCTCTGGCTTGCAAAATTTCCTTACTCGTTTCTTGAGGAGGATGATGAATGACGGGATACTGCGGGAGTTGAAATTGGTCAAAACCGGAAGAATTATAGAAATTTTGGTTCATCGGTTGACATTGAAAACTTTCATGAGGACCCCCGCAGTTCTCACAACAAAGGTATTGCTGTGGAAAACTTGATGAAGTTTGTGGAAAATTATTATCAAAGTTTTGATTGAAACACGGTTCTTGATTGTAGACAATCGGAACTTGAGGTGGACAATCGTAACCATAATGAGCATCGTTCCCACATAACTCACAAGAATACGTCTGGTACTGGGGTTGTGGAGGGTAGTCGGAAAGATTTTGAGAATCATTGAAAGAATTCAGATTTGGAGCATAAGCGAATAAATTTCCAGCTCTCGAAGCGCAAAACGAACAAAATCCACCGTTTAACGGGCCTTCACACCCGCAACAAGTGACTGGCTTTCCATCTCCATAAGTGCAATTTAAATAAATTCCATTTATAAGTTTAACACCACACTGCTGGCACGTACATAGATAACAATAAAAGCCATCACATGATTGTCCACACCCCTTACACTCACGTTGGTTGAATGACGTCATAAGAATTAAACAATTTGAGAAGGATAAGAGATAAAATTAAACGGATAGGAGGATAGAGAAGAATATTTATAGATTTTTCAAATAAGAAATAATAAAAATTAAAAAATATTTTTGGTAACCGAAAGTCAATAGTGCACGGTAGCTCTCTAAAAAACGCACAAAGAAGCGGAGGAGCGGGTAAGCGCGAAGCATTTTAAAAAACCTTCTCTTTTCGGGTCGAAATCCGTAGGATCGACCCTCCTTATACCTCTCTTAAAGTTTGTAATCTAAAGGTGAGCCGATACGCAATTAACAAACGGTTATTTTTCAATATTAAAAGAAAATAAAAATAGAAATGTAAAATATTTTTGTGTTTTTATATTTTTATAATAAGAAGAAAATATTCACAATTAAAAGCGATAACTTTACGAGTAAGGGTCTTCAAACACTAATCTTCGAACGAAACACGATAATCGTAACACACCTCCCAGACAGCGGCGCCAAAAATTGATTCGTCCAAATACACACACGTAAGTATATATAAGAAGAATATCAATAATAGTATATAGTATACGTATTCCAAAAGGTTCAAGAAAGTTTCTTTTGACCAAAGCAAAGTTCAAAACCTCCCGGGTCGTTTTTCCTTGGCGAAGTGTGAATTGAAAATCGGTTAAGATCGTGATCGCGTGATTTGAATGATTTTAAGAGATTTTGATTTTGGTTTCTATAACGACTAATAAAAATGCACTAACAAGTAAAAGCACGTAATCAAGTAAGGCAACTACGATTAATCCTAAAAACATTAACGGGAATATAATAACGCGAATAAACGAGCAAGCAAATCAAATTTAAACCCTACTAATGCAAATTTAATTTTTATAAATCCTAAATGACTTAAAATAATTTTCAGAAAAAGAATTATATTTTTTTGATTTTTAAAGTTTTATGAAAAGACAAAATGGCTTTTTCAGCCTTAAATTTAAGCTAGTAAAAGCTAAGGGAAAAACTCAAAAGCTGAAAACAGATGAAGCTAGATATCCAAAGAGCTTATATCATCAAATTTAGATCTTAAAATTATTTTTATCTAATCTAAATTTGCTTTTGAAATCTAGGTTTTAGCTTTGAGAATAAGACTATGATAGAAATTGACTTAAACCAATGGACAATTGTACTCCTACATGAACAACTATCTGTTGCATTTTAAGACTTAAAACAAGTGAAAACAACTCTATTCAAGCATCTAAACAAGATCCTAACAAATAAGCTTGGTTAACAAACACTAGACCCTCAGATTCAAACATTCAATCAACAAACTTATCCAAAAACAGATTTAGCTTACTTCAAACTTTAAAACTTGATCTTATAACCTTCAAATTGAAAATCAAACTTGATCAAAAGGTTTTTAAGCCTTCTAGCAGTTCTAACTTAAGTTAGAACTGCTAATGCCAAACACTTCTTTAAGAAGCTCAATGCCATTTTTAGCTTATAAGACTCAGAGTTTAAGCTTAAATTCAAGATACCAGATAATGACAAGATTATAATAGGACTAATAAGCATATTTTAACTATCAAATAACACCTTCAATAAGCTATAAACTAATGTTATATTTTTGGATTTTTTGACAGCTTATATGAAAAGTTTAAAACTAGTGAGATATAAGACTACAAATAAGCAACAAACAACAATAGAAGGTTATTATAAGCAGTAACAAACAAAACTAAATAGTTAATAAGAACTTAATAAACAGAAATAATGCAATAAGCAGTTTAAGGCTAAGATGAGAAAAGGAGATGAGTACCTTGCCCTTTGCTCTAAACAAGGGCAAATAAGCTTTAATAAGCTCAGATATACAAGCTCCAGCTTGTTAGAAACAAGCTGGTGAGGTCTATAAGCCCTTCCCAAACTGGCTTATCATCCATTTATAAGATGAGGTATATTTAGAGGTGATATTTGAGTGAAACAAACTCAGCTAAGCTTTTGAGAGCTTAACTAAGTATAAACAAGCTTATTAGTAATAGAGAGAGCTTATTGAGCTTATTTGAGTATAAATGAGCTTATTAAACCATAAATGCATTAAGGTAAAAACATAATTTAGGGCTTATATAAAGGAAACTTTATTTTTATTAATAAGAAACGAGGTTACAAAGATTTTGAATACAAATGATTAACTAAAAACTACATTAAGCTGCTAAAAACTAAAAATAAGCTAAAAACTAAATTCTACCATATATATCCTTTTATGTGTGTGATGAGCTCTTTATATAGGAGTATAGAGAACCTTCTAGCCTCTTAGACGCTCCTCCCATCTCTAATCCAATCCCTCCAATATTGTTTGTCCTCCAAGCAATAGATCTTGATCGTTGATTGCCCTCAACGTCCCATCAACCAATCATATGGTGTGGGATTTCCAACGTGGATAAGTGAGTTGTCAGAGGTGTGAGTGTTCCCTTCTAGAAGCAATGGAGAGTGGGTGATTGGTGGATTTACCCTACGTGTTGTTCATAGAGGTGAAAATAAAGGGAAAGTGTACGGGTAAAAGATAATATACAGTGCATTTTGACCATGTTTTGACCCTTGTGTTTATAATTGTGTTGACCCGTTTTTGGACTTGGGCTTGGGCTTGGTATTGGCCAAGTAGATATGATATGGGTTTATGTTTTTTAAATGGGTTAAGGCTTATGGATATTATAGATACAAGATTAGTGGGCTGACCCGGCCCAATAAAATAGGCCCGGGTTAGTTCATAGAGGATGGGTACGCCTTCGGCTTTGATATTTTCGCGCTCATTCCATTCCCGTGCTCGGTTTTGTCCGTTTTGCTTCCTTTTTTTCCTTTAATGCAATATCCGTTACCTGCAAGACACAATTCACAATACAAACGAATATAATGCATTTTTCTGTATTTATTGGTCATTATTGGTCTTTTTAGTTCGTTTTATTAGGATAAAGGTATGTGTATTTACACACATACCAAAGACTTACATGGATGGAGCTGTACACACCTATAAAGCTCGTCTGGTAGCAAAGGGCTTCACTCAAACCCCAGGGATTGATTATGCAGAAACCTTTTCTCCTGTTGCAGACATTAGAGCTATTAGGATTCTTATAGCCATAGTTTCGTTTTATGACTATGAGATTTGGAAAATGGATGTCAAAACTGCCTTCCTCAATGGATATCAAAATAAAGAGGTATACGGAGCAACCTGAAGGTTTTGTCAGCCAAAAAATTCCAAACCGAGTATGCAAGCTGAAATGTTCCATTTATGGACTTAAGCAAGCATCTAGGCAATGGAATAAACGATTTGATGATGAAATTAAGAAATTTGGATTCAATCAAAATCATAATGAGCCATGTGTATATGTAAAAGCTAGTGGGAGTTATGTCACTTTCCTGATCTTGTATGTCGATGACATATTAATCATGGGAAACAATATTCCAATGTTACAAGATGTAAAATCCTACATTGGAAGATGTTTTGCTATGAAAGATTTAGGAGAAGCTGCATATATTCTTGGAATCAAGATCTACCAAGATAGATCGAAGCGGTTAATTAGTTTATGTCAAAGCTCTTACATTGAGAAAATATTGAAACGATTTTATATGGAGAATTCCAAACGTGGCATTATCCCAATGTAAGAAAAGCTTAAATTTAGTAAATCTCAAGGTGCTTCAACACCTGCTGAAATTCAGCGCATGCAAAATATCCCATACGCTTCGGTTGTTGGATCAATTATGTATGTTGTGAGATGTACTCGTCCTGATGTTGCGTTCGCTCAGAACATAACAAGCTGATTTCAACATAATCCAGGTGATGCTCACTGGACTGTTGTTAAGAACATTCTGAAGTATCTTCGCAATACTAAGGATATGTTTCTTGTTTACGAAGGTGATAAGAAACGAGCGCTCAGGGTTTCTTGCTACCTGATGCTGGATATCTGACGGATGCTGATGACATAAAGTCTCAGACTGGATATGTGTTCGTTTTAAATAGAGGTGCTGTTGACTGGAAAAGCACAAAGCAAAGTATTTTTGCTACTTCATCTACAAATGATGAATATATCGCTGCCTTTGATGCATCGAAAGAGGCTGTATGGATTTGAAAATTCATTTATGGGCTTGGTGTTGTTCCCGCAATTGAATAACCTATAAATATGTATTGTGATTATACTGGAGGCATAGCAATAGCGAAAGATCATGGAGTCACTAAAGGTGCAAGACATTTTCGCGCAAAAGTTTACTATCTTCGAGAAACCATAGAAATGGGTGATGTGAGGATATAAAAAGTTGACACAGATGACAACTTAGCTGACCCTTTTACAAAGGCTTTAGCATTTCCTAAACATTCTGAATTGATTGAGAAAATAGGAATGATACCAGCTAGTAGTCTTATGTAAATCTGTGTTTTATTAGTATTTAGATAATTTGGAATTGTAAGACAGTTTTTACTTCCTGATGAATAAAAGATACTTGGTGTTTGTTTTTCATTCATATAATAAATGTTATTCTATATTTTCATTTTAAATCCTTGAATGATTTATCATTCTAAATATGTCCATTGTTAGTTAACAATATGGGAATATTGTTATGTAAGGCAAATGTGATTGTTGGTTATATTCTTTAAATATATGGGCTGTTAACTGCCAAACTCATGTGTATTAAAAGGGATGCATAATTGGATAACCCCACCTTCGGTATATTTACTTTTGGATTCTTGTATGTCATGAGTAAATTTCAAATAGCATTGGTTTACAAGTCGTCCTTTAGACTTGAGATACAAGCAAGTTCTGCATGGGTGGATATCACTTTTTGTGTCTAAGTTAACATGTAGCCCTGAATGAGGTTAGTCATAAAGGCTATTCTTGAAGTATGTGAGAGCATCATCTAAACACTTGTAGTCAACAAAGATTTTATTCTCCACTTGATATCTGCAGTAAGATACAATGGGCCCTCTCCAAAAAATAGTAATCAGATAAATTGCATGGCCCTGCCCAAAGGGTTATTCAAGAATGAATTGCTTGATTATAATTTTGGTATATCTGGATTATTTCTATAACGAGAAAACATAATGTAAACTATATGGAATGAGTTATGATCCATATCTATGGTTTAATGGTTATAGAACAAAGGGATGATGATTAGAGGAAGAAAAACAAACTAAACCTTTGTAAGCTGAGATTGTTTTTGAAATTATTATTCTCAAGTATTTCTAATTCTAAACGCTAATTGTGTATGATTGCATAGATGTTGCCAATTATCAGTATTTTTGTAATCCCGTCTACTCCGCCTCCCAAGGTGGGTAGCTGTTGGAATTGTGTAGTCGGTTCCACAAGTTCTATTACGTTATAGAAAATACGTTAATCTATTGGGGGCACACGCGTTAAACACATAGAGTATGTTTTACTTCACGACAATATTTAAATAATCGTTATTTACCATTAATTGTTTAATAAAGTATAACAAATATTTAAAATATAAACCTGAGAGACTTAAACGAACAAAACCCGAACCTGAAGGGAGCCCTTTGTAGGCCGAACTCCCCAAGGGTTCTAGAGGGGTGTTTGGTTCGGTTATGGGACATAAAGAAAGGGGGAAAAGGAAACTTTAGTTTCATGGTCATAAAGAAATTGGGGTTCGGGTTATGTGCCTATATAAACACACACCCCTCACCTCATTCTTCATCCAATTGATCAATTATCAAATCCCTAAAACCTAAATAGTTTTTGGTGCTCTTCTCTTCCCTCAAAACTCTAACCGAAAACCCTCAAGGGATTTTTGGTTTTCCCCTCCACCGAATTTCGACAAACCCTCGTTAGGGTATTTTGGTTCTTGTTTGGTGATTCAAGGTTTTACACATGGTGCTTGTTGGTGGTTCTCCTAGCTCGACAAAGGCATAAACCCAATTAGGTTTTATTTGGTTTTCGGTTTTTAACCCTAACGATTAGGTTCTTGGTTTCCGGTTAAAACCCTATCCGATTTAGGGTTTTAATCGGATACTTGGTTTTAGGGTTCAATTCTCAAGAGTGCAGTTTAGATTCGGGTATACACGTGGTGTTTGGACCGTGAAGATAGACTAGCAATCAACTCATACTCGTTGACGTGTTTGTGTGAGCAACCGCAGAGGCAGTAATTTAACTGCTACTTGTTTCAAGTTCAAGATCAAGAGGTAAGTAATTATTTACTTTTTATGCTATAATTATTTACTTTATTAAGTGTTAATTCTATGTGCCTTAACTAGATCCAATCCTCTGCGTACTCGTAGCTAAACTGGTTACCTAAAATGTTAAATCCCAACAATGGATACAAGTGTTTCTTTTTCCATGATGAACTTCCGCATGATGAATAAAGAGAGTGTATCAAGCTCGATAAGTTTAATGGGTGTACCTACAGTACTACATCCGTTGGTCGAGAGGATGAAGTTTCTATCGGTTGTGTTGAAAATTCACTACGGCTTGGACCCGGAATTTCCTCCCATTCCCCACACCACATCAGCCGCTAGACAAGAAGAAAAAACGTTGCTCTTGAAAAAGTATGCATATGATTCGCAAGGGTGATGAGACTTGCTTTGTTGTGGTCATATCAACAACTCGATGTCCACTACTCTATAATTTGTATGTTTTGGTTACCACTCTACAAGAGATTTATAATGCATTGGAATTCAAATACAAAACTCACAGAACAAGGTACGAACAAGTATTTGTTTTCTAAATATCTTGAATATGTAATGGTTGAAAGAGAAACAGTTATGGAGCAAGTGTGTAAACTTCAAGTAGTCATGTTATCCCTTGAAGCTTTTAGTTTGACTTAAAGCTCATGCATTTAGAAATCAAATACAGTACTTGTTCATACTTGTTTGTTACCATTTGTTCGTGATTTTGAGTATTTGAACACTTTGGATTAATTCACTCAAATCTCTCGCTATGTCTCATCCTCCTAGCGCGAATCACGTGTAGTTTCTCAAGCTCAACATTTTGTCTTCTCGTGTATTGCTTTATGGGTTGCGGAACCAGGTATATGGTAACGGGAGCAAGTTTGGGTCATAGGAACGTAGTAAATCTTCAAACACAATAAAAAAATTCATTTTCATCGGACCAATGGTTTGTAGGTGCAACCCATCAAACATATCTAATGTTTACACACTCTTGATTCATCGTATGAAGTTCATCATGGCAGAAAGAAGAAGCACTGATACACTACTAGAAAACAGGGCAAACAATGAGATTTACAGACGCGAAATAAACAAATCCGCTCACAAGCAATTACCGATGAAATGCCACTGCGGTTTTATTGACATAAAGCATTGCAAATGGAATACTAACAGGTTTCTTGTTGGCCTAATTGGGTTGAAAGTGATCATATTTATTGAAACAAGTTGTATTAGGTTGAAACATGTCAGGTCTAAATGGGTTTAGATGTGTTGTATTGGGCGTATAGTAGTTAATTGAATATTAATCGTTCATATTGGGTTTGTTTATGCGAAGCGGGTCGCATCGGGTTGAAATGGTTAATTTAAATTAGGCATCTTATGTATGAATGAATCGTATTGGCTATAATATATTTAAATAGATTGTTTTAAGTTGAAACATGCCATATTGCGCATAAATACATCACAATGAATATGATGAAATGACGATATACACCAATAGGGATCACTAAAGATCCGTTAAAGGATTCAAATGTGCAGGACAATCAAGAATAAAAAAATAGATCGTCGAATCATTAGTTTAGTTACTAATAGAGTTTGTCACAATGATTACAGTGGAATGATTAAGATGAAGATTACAACTGAATTCTAGACTAAAGGGAAATGAAATACAAAGTGGGTATTTAAACTGATTTAAGGCAGGAAAGTTAGTTAGGAAGAAAGTTATGGTAAGAGTCATGTGTACCTCATGTGACTATTATTTAAACTAGTCTTGTTCCTCACGTGCCAATGGCTATCCTTCCTTATACACATATCAATCCACCCCCCTCAAATTAATCTTGTCCTCAAGATTAACAATCAAAATCAGGGAAAACGCCTATGAATATCTTTAATTGACTCCCAGGTGGCATCCTCTTTTGACCAATTAGACCACTGGACTAACACAAAGACAATGGTTGCATTACCCTTCCTTGATAACATTCTTTCAAGCATTGCCACATGCTCTACAGCTTTGACACCTTCATTATTAAAGACTGGAAAAAAACTCCTTCTTTAGGCACCTCACTCCTGCATTTATTCATTTGGGACACATGAAAAACATTGTGAATCTGAGCATTTGCAAGCGATTGAAGAGCATAAGCCACTTGTCCTATCTTACTCATAATATTTTGTTTGAGAGTTTATTTTGTTTGCTACCCCGCACTGTGACTTGCCTATGAGGCTGTAGTTTAAGGTAGACCCAATCACCCACCTTAAACTGCCTATCTGATCTGCCCTTATCAGATTAAGACTTTATTCTATCTCGAGCTCTTTTAAGATGAAACTTCATTGTATTAATAGCTGCTTCTCTAGCTACCAAAGTTCTATCTACTAACTCAACCTTGCTTTTACCACCAACATAAGGAATGTGGATTGGAGGACTTTGGCCATAAACAATCTCAAAAGGAGTAGTATAAGTTGCATAATGTTGATTTGTGTTACACCACCATTCAGCAAAAGGAAGCCACTTAATCCATTGCTTAGGTTACTCACCAGTCATACACATTAAATAACATTCTAAGAACCTATTCACCACTTTAGTTTGACTATCTGTTTGTGGGTGATAAGAAATGAACATGTGAAGGTTGACTTGTAACAATTTAAACAGCTACTTCTATAAAGTACCAAGGAAGATCTTATCTCTATCAGATACAATGGTGTTTGGTAAACCATGTAATTTGTAGATGTTGTCCAAGAAGACTTGTGCAACATTAGTAGCAGTGAATGGTGAGCAAGGGCAATGAAATGTGCATACGTGCTGAGTCAATCCACTACTACAAAGATAACAGTCTTTCCTTGAGACTTCAACAAACCCTCCACAAAATCCATGGAAATACTAGACCAATAGTATGATTGGGTATGGACAGTGGTTCTGCAACAAATCCGGATAAGCTGCCAAATAAGACATTGTATATGTGATAAACTTCACATTCTTTAACCACAGTTTTACTTACTTGCCTCACTTATTTTTCCTCCAATCTAACACTTGCACAACTTATGAGTAGTAGTTTCGATGCTTGAATGACCACTGTCACACCCCGCTAAGAGCGGAAAGACGAGGTGCGATGTTTCGGATTCATCGCATAAGATAGTAGATTTCACCATATTTAGTTACAAGAAAATTAATTTACAATGTTACATAAAATACAATCTTTGATAGAAGAAAACACTTGTCTTTAGAAAACATCTTGGCCAATGGAATACTTTGATATCAAGTACCTTCAAGTTGTAAATGTTGATCACCTAAAAATGATACTCTAAAAGGTCAACATAAAGTTGGTGAGCTCGTAGGTTTAGAGAGTAAACCCAATTGATGTGCCAGAATTAAAGTGGGACAATAGTGCAATACAATAGCGGAGTGTAAATTAGTATGATAGTATTCCAACAAAAACCATATCCAATCCATGTCATATGGAATTTCAATCAAATCAAATAAGTAGTTGTGGCCCCAAGCATTTTAGTCCTAGCCGTCTCGTACCTATTGCCTACCAGCTGGAGCTACACAGTCGGCTAAGTAGTAGTATGAAGAATTAGTAACATGGTCATCATAGATAGATCATGTATACAAGCTGTTAATACAAATATTCGCACAAAAACGATATTTATATTTAATGTTCTTCATGTTTTGATAATAACAAATATAATGTCATACTACGTAAAATTTTACGTAAACAAGTTATTTAGTCGAAAGTTTACTTGACGACGACTAATCACTTAAGGTATGAATATGACATTATTAAACATAGTTAATGATCAAAGAAAAAATATTATCATTTGCAATAAACCTTTTTATTCAAATGATTTAAGGTTTAACTCTATGATCAATTATAAGCTAGTTA
Source organism: Tanacetum coccineum (assembly GCA_026074375.1). Taxonomy (NCBI): domain Eukaryota; kingdom Viridiplantae; phylum Streptophyta; class Magnoliopsida; order Asterales; family Asteraceae; genus Tanacetum; species Tanacetum coccineum. The sequence goes on from BQNB010136825.1 coordinate 12,519, forward strand.
TATTAATCATGCAAGACAAAATAGGATTAACCATAAGTGGAAACAATCTTTCCAAATCTTCCCAAATCTAGAAAATCTTTCCTTATTTATGTTAAGAAATATTTTATTCTAGAAGAATCTATTAAACTAGTTTTAATAAGTACAAAACAATATTTTATATAGATTTGAGGTTAATCACAAAATGACAAATCTTGTCCCAGCTCCTCCCACGGATCCACCAAATGCACTGCACGGATCTAGGATATGGTGGATCCATAAGTCGCACGTTTGGTTCCCCTAGGACAGATTTGATTTTTAAATGGTTGCCTATAAATAGCAACCTCACTCCTTCATTTTAAACAACTCTTGAAAAATATTTTTCTTATACATATTTTATCTTTTGTCTATTCTTTGATCATTATACTTGTTACATAATCCATTCCTTCAAGTGTTCAAATCATTACACTCTTTAGTGAAGAACACAAAGAAGACACCAAGCTTCAAGTGTTATTAGTTTAGTTGTGTCATAGCGTTTGTGATAATCATTTCATCTTGGTATATCATGTGTTGTGTGCTGTTGTGTGTATATATGTGTATGATAGGTTAGTATTTAGGCCCTCAAAATACATAGTGTGATAGACTGGTTCTATTCTCGAAGTAGAATGTCCTCGGTATTTTGCTTCAGTACCGGAAAAGCGTAAGGACGTGTACGGTTTCTCCGCCTAAAGGGAGCTTGATGACATAGTGAAGGTACACTCTCAAGTTTGGGTCTTGGGAGTGGAGTAGGGCGAAGTAAGGAGTTCTTAGCCGAACCACTATAAAATCATTTTTTCATGGTTTGATCTTCCTTATTTTATTGGATTCTAACGTTTAGAAGTCTTAATCATATCCCTTGTAACCCACTTACTCCTAGGAGAATCACTACCACTACCCTTTGATTTCTTAGAAGAACCACAAACAAACTAAGGCGTATCCTTAACACCTAACACAAAAAACATCAGTAAACAAAAAATAAGCAACGTCTATTAAGCAACACACAACACTAACGAATCAAATGTGATTCATCACTAAGCAACAACAAAACTAAGTAAACATCTAATAAGCAACAACAAACTGATAAGCAACAAAAATCATCAACTCTTAAATAAAGCACCGAATAAGCAACAACAAAACTGATAATATAAAAAATAAGAAACAAAACCTAAAAAATCCTAAATAAGCACCAAATAAGCAAGAGCTACTAAATAAGCAACATCTATTGCTTGTATTCAAAATAAGTGATAAGAGTAAAATACACATATCCGTTAACACCAAAAATGACCCTAAATAACTAAAAACATACTTAAACTGGCAAAAATATACTTGTTTTTGTGTTTTATGTGTGCAGGTACGGATATAACAAAAATCACAAGAAAACCGTCAAAAACGGGCAAACACGGACACAAGAACGAAAGAGTGTGCAAGATCCGGAAGCCAAAATCAAAAAGTCAACCTTGGTCAATTCTCAAAGTCAACACTAGAAGACAAAGACCCAAAGTTCCATTTAAGTCCCCAAGTTCCAAAAGTTACACAAATAGTCCCTAAGGCTTAATGGGCCCTAAACTTACCTTAAAACCTTACCCGGGTCCAAAGCCCATACCCGGCCCAAAACCCTAAAGCCCATTTTCCTTTTATAAAAGTCCAGGGACCAAATATGCCAATTCTGAAAGTTGTAATATACTTGGATGTGTATTACTTTTACACTAATAAAGAGAGGGACTAGTCTTGCAATTACCTCAAACTCGCATCACCCTTTTCAGTTAAAAAAGAGAGAGCGGGAAAAACAGTTTTCACTGTTCACCCGTCTCTCCCATTTAACCCTCAGGTTAAATCATAGGGCAAATCATAATTAATGGTTAATTTAGACAATTCAGGGGAAGAAGAAAACGTGTGTAGGGTCATCACATCATCAAACAAGCTCATTGGTCCAAACCCACATGGTGTATGCCACGTTGGAAGACTAAAAGCACACAAAGGATGGATTTTACACTTTAAATACTCTTAGAGAGAAAGCACAAGGAGTCTTAACACGGGTTGCCAAGCTGGCAATCCGTGTGATCCCAAGATGATCCAATGCCCAAAATTAACTCTACAATAATTGAGAGGATCTAAGGGTGAAGGTGCAGAGGAGCGTCTAACAGAATGGGAAGGCTAGAAGCTTCTCATTTGAGCTATAAATAGAGGCCTCAGCTCACACACATAAGATGCTTTTTCCTGTATTTTTTTCTTTAAGTATAAAAGTAGCTTGTAATTTTAGCTTTTAAAAAAACTTTTAGTTTATTGTAACTTTCAATTCTAAAAGCATTGTAATCCTTTTTAAATGTTTAATAAAATCTTCTTTTCAGTTTTCATAAGTGTTTTCTACTCATAAGCTCTTAATCCTTTCCAATGTCTTTTTACTATTTCATAAGCCATCAATAAGCTCTTACAGAATCTAACAAGCTCTTGCAAGTCTATAAGCTAGCAATAGAGCTAAATTAATCCTTTCCAATGGCTTAATGGTTTATAAGCTTATGGATGGGGAGCTAGCTTTGGAAGAGCTCCCATGGACTTTACTAGCTTATCCATAAGGATAAGCTAGAGCTTGAAGCTGCTTAATTGAACTAATGCTTCTGTTTAGCTGAAGCACCCTTGTAAGTCTTCATTTAATTTCATTGTTTGAGTTACTAGTTTAAAGGCTTGCTTACTTACTAATTAGTTGTGCTTATTTGATAATCCAGTGTTTATTTATGCTTATCTTAGTTAATTTGTGCTTATTATTCATATTTTCTTATCTGTTTTTAGCTAATATAGTTTAGAGTTAAGTTTTTCATTATTTGTCTTTAAAAGCCATAAAAACAATAAATATAGTTAGATTAGTTTGTAGACCTTTGATTTCAGCTTAGAAGTTGTAGATTTATGTTTGCTAGGATTGTTTTAAGCTAATTAATGTCTGGAAATAAGGTTAGCTATTTAGATTATCATTTCATGAACTTAAGTGAAAACTGTTAGAATTAAGGGGGTGTTTGGGTTAGTGCTAATTGACCATCAAAAGTCAAAGGAACTTAGTGATTTCTCTTTGGGTTAGTTAGAATATTTTATTTGATCAAGTTTTGGATAAATTTGCCAAGTTAGTTTGAGCTTATGATGATTTTGTGGCTTATTGAATCTGTCTCAGCACCAGGGGATTTGTCCCTTTGATTTTACTTGTAAAATTTTGATCAAAGCTCCTTAGGCTTAAAACTTGAGTTGCATTGTGTTTAAATACACTCAACAAGAGTGTTCATTGCAGGTTAGACCAAAAAGGTCACCTGCAATTTGATTTTAGCTTTAGTTCATTTACACTAGCAGTAGTAACCTTTGTTACTACTGCTGTCCTCTTTGATTTCACTTAGGATAGTTAAATTAGTTTTTAGGCTTTTAAATTCAGTAGAAATCTAGATTACATATAGGTTAATTCAGTTTAAAGCTTGTTTTCTATTTTCTAGCTTAGCTTATTAGGTGCATTTGCTTCTTAAAGTTCATAAAAAACTCAAAACACCAAAAATAAGTAGTATAAACAGTTTTTTTTATTAGTGCTTAGTTTAGTTGCTTATTTAAAAAACTGAATAGCAGGGGCTTATTAGGGTTCATTAGTTAGCTTATTTTCAAAAGCTTAGCTTAGGACTTGGCTTATTGAGCATTTGAGCTTAGTTTAAAAATGAGCTTTTTGAATTAATTTCTGAGTTTGCACTTTTTAGTTTAAAATTTAGTAGTCTTTTAGTGTTATCTGTTTAGTTAGCTTATCAAAACTAGTTAGTACTAATCTTAAGGTTTCTTAATCAGCTTTTATTTTAAGATTTGAGCTTATATTGAAGCTTGTGCAAAGCTTTTATTGAAAACTAGAAAAAGTGAGTTTAAAAGCTCACTTACTGTTGGCAGATTTTCAAAAGCTTTTTCTAAGCTTATTTTTAAGTTTGAGCTTATGCTCTTTTTATTAAAAGTGCTTATAATTGTGTCCTTTATAAGTTCCAACTTTTGTTTTCAAAAAAAAATATAAAAATTGCAAAAAATGGGGGTTTGCCAGACTTGAACCCGCGACCTCTTGCTTATATGTTCTAAGTGTTAACCAGTGTGCTTCAATAGCTCATCTGGTTAACCTTCCTTCCATTTAATACTTGTACACAATTTCATTTTCCTTTCTAAAAAATAAGCCGTAGCATATAAGCTTAATTATCCAGCTTATTAGATAAGCTGGGTAAGTTTTCTTATTTTTCCTTTGAACTTAGTTGCATTTAGGATTTTCCCTGAATTTTTCATATTTTTCTATTTAGTAGATTAATTTTAATCATTTTTCTAAGGTTTTAATTTTCGAAAAATCATAAAAAATAGAAAAAAGTTTCAAAAGAATATAAAAAAATAGTTTTTAGCATTAGAATAAATACTTTTAGGTTTACATTCAGAAAAATCATTTTCAACACTTTTAGATTTTAATTTTCATTTTTAAGCCTTTATTTTTAATTATAAAAATAGGATTTTAATTTTAAAAATAGTTAAAAATTGTTTTCTGAGTTTTTATGTCATTTTAGACTTTTCTATGTTTAAAAATCATTTTTCTAAATTTTTAGGACTTAATTTGCTATTTTTTAGAATTTAATTAGATTAAAATAGTTTTTAATTCATAATAAATTCAAAAATAATCAAAAAAATGTTTTCTTTTTCTTAAAATTTTCATTTGTCCTAATTTAGGTTTAGAAATTTAGTTTGCATTTTTAGGAGTTAATTTTAGTATATTTGCTTATTTGTCGCGTTTTATTTGTTCCCGTTAATTAATTTAAGTGTTTAATTACTTTTAATTGTTCATTTTAATTGTTGTTTTTATTTAGTAGTTATAGATACTCAAAAACATCTTTTCTCTCATTCAAATCATAATCCAAGCTAAAGCAAGGTTTCAATTTCACAAGTCATTGGGGAAACGACCCGGGTGATCATACTTCCCGGTTAAATATACGTATTATATATTATATATATCTTTTAGAGTGAGCTTTTCTTAAGGGAGGCTTTAGGAAAGTTCTTAATTACTCTTTTGGAATATTAATAGTATATTTTATTGTGTATAGAAACTAGCAATCAGTTTTTGGCGCCGTTGCCGGGGACTTGTGTTAAAGATTCCGTTGTTTTCGTTTGTTGATTTTGGTTTGAAGATCCTTTCGTCCTCCAAAGTTTCATTTTTGTTAAAAATTTCAAAAATCCAAAAAAAAATTAAAAATATAAAAAGTAAAAAATATTTTCTTTTTCTTTTTAGTATAACTATCATATAAAAAATCAAAAATATAAAAATTAGTCCTTAAAAAATATATATATATACAAAGTTGGTAAACGAACACCAACATATAATACCTTCAATTGAGGTATTATCATAAATAAGTTCCGGTGAACTCGAAAAGTTCC
>BQNB010136826.1:0-13081 GCA_026074375.1 Tanacetum coccineum
CAATACTAGTCCTTGTACTTATTTAAGTACTTACAAGTAGTTTATTTCCTTATTTCTCACAGATATGAATAACAAGATTCACACCAACATCTTTGGAGATGTATATTTGCCTGAAGGATCACTTAGACGCGGTCGAATGTATACAACACATTTCAAGTCTTGAAGACATACTAGAGTATGAAGAATAATTACACGAAACCGAGGTGGCATCGGGTGATGCATACTTAATTTCCAAAGTAAATCACTCTAGATAAAGCTGCTAGTGAGGCTAGGTACTCCAAAGCCGAAGAAGAAGATGCCAATCTCGAACAAGCTCTTAATTAAGATATCACTTCTTGATGAATAAATCGCTCAAATATATTAGCTTTGTGTTTCAAGTATTTTATGTTTGATGTATTATGAGTTTATTGAATAAAAGTTAAAGTTTAGTGAGTTTATTGTGTATAAAACATGAAATCGAAAAAAACGAAACCATATGTTGCCTTGCTGCTTAACAGATTCAAAATAATATGAAAAAATTAAAACTGGTTTTTCCAAACCGTCCCAAACCGGTTTCCACCGGTCTGGGTTTTTCCTCCTCTAAATCCAACTCGAACTAAACCGTTTTTTGGTCAAAATCGGTTCTTGACTGTTGACCAAAAATCGGTTTGGTTTTCAAACCCGATTGGTTTTTGATCAAAATCGGTTAATGTACACCTCTAGGCATATGTAATAAACAGAACTAGCTAGGACCACCTTCTAAGAACATTCCATAAGTTCCTTGTATTTGGCTTACTTGCCATTCCTTCGACAATGTTTGCCTAATTATTATTTAATCATCCATCTTGGCTAAAAGTTTAATTCTGATGCATATCTGCTGTAGAATCACAATTAAAAAATAGATAGTCACTTTTATTGCATAGTGAACAATTCATAACTTTCCCTCGATTCTAACTTGAAAATTTATCCCAAATCATTAGCTTCCCTTTATTTGTCATCTGCAAGACAAAATCATGTATTGGGACACAATAAGAGAGCCAAATTACTCTGTTCGAGTTGATTTCCATTTTACTACTTCTTATATCCTTCCAAACTCTTTTATCATCCACCCAAACAACATTATCATGATGTTTTTCACATAAAGATGGAACTTGTGTTGAACTTAAATAGATGTTCGCTATCACTTTATTTGTACTGAAAAGAGAATTAAAGTGAAGAAGATTGGCACTGAAGACAACCCTACGAATGTGTTTACTAAACCGGTTCCTTTGAGAAAGTTTCGTCACTGTTTGGATTTGCTCAATATCGATAATTGGAAATATGGCGTTACTTAGGAGCTAAAGTCAAGGTGAAGATTTTTAGATATTTGACTTAGACCTCCTAAGGCTAGTTTGGTAATTTTGGTAGTAAGGGTATTTTGGTTATTTTGGTGGTATCTTAAGTAGTAAGTTTTCTTTACACTTAAGCATTTTGTATGTCGGTTGTTCACTATATATAACAATAGCAGATAAACTTACTTCACGGTAGCTCTTAAAATTTTTACTTTTTAAGGTGAGCCGTATCTCATAAGTGACACAAATGGTAAGTTTTTTTAAATCTTAAATTCGAGTTGGGAACTTATTATGGATAATACCTCAATTGAAAGTATTATTTGTTGGTGTTTTTTTACCAACTTTGTTTATTTTTTAAATTGAAAAAGAAAATATTTTTGTATTTTTGTTTTTAATCTTCTATTTATACTAAAACAATAAGAAAAATATTTTTTTTTACTTTTTTTTTATTTTCTTAAAAGCGTAACTTTCGAAAACGAAAGGTTCTCCAAAACACGATCAACAAACTTCAAACGAGAGAATCGTAACACACTTCCCCGGCAGCGGCGCCAAAAATTGGTTGATAGCAATTTCACGTATATATAATATATCAAAGTATTTATAGAAATTTACAAATAAACCTTGATGACAAAGATTAAATGCAATTTAAACACAAAAATATATAATATAATACGTTTAACCGGTAAGTGATTACCGGGTCGTATCCCAAAGAAATGTGAATTGATACCCTCGATTCAGTTTGGACAATGTTATGAATGATTTTCAACTTTTTGATTGATTTTCTATGACTAAAAACAATTAAAACAATTAAATGCAAGTAAAATAACTAAACACGCGGACGAAAAACGGAAATGACAAAATAAACCCTAATTAGCACCTTAACCTAGAATTTGAATTAATAATCTAATTCTATGAGTAAAAATAAAGGGATTTGCAAAATTTGAAAACTTAACGATAAAATTTGAAAGAAATCACAAAAACGAATAACGGGAATCGAAAACCGAGCCCTAAAAGCTAAAATGCTCAAAAATAAACCTACGAGAGTCAAACTAATTTTCCTACGTTCTAAATGATAAAAGAAAATTTTCTAAAAAAGATTTATATTTTTTTGATTATTTTTCTATTTTTTATGATTTTTTAAAGTTTTTAATGAAAATAAATGTTTAAAAATACTAAACGAACTATAAAAATTCTAGAAAAATTACAGAAAATAGCTTAAACTATTTAAATCCTAGGAAAAATAAGCCCGATGACACAGCTTATTGAAATAAGCTGTGATAGCTTATAAGGCTTATTGGCCAAAACGACTATAAGAAATTAAGTGTGCAAAGGGTCTTAGTGAAAAAGACCAAGGGCACAGCGTAAGGAGTGGGTTGTGAGTGTGTTATAAAAGTGTTGAGGTGTTGAGGTCGGGGGTTCGAGTCTTGCTCACCCCCGACTTCCACTTCCCTTTTTTTTGTTTTTATGAAAAACTTAAAGAACAAAAGTTGTTAAGGACAACTTTTTAAGCTACTTTAATAAAGATACTATAAGCTTAAACTCAAAAATAAGCTCTTAAAGAGCTTATGATAAAGCTGTTTACAGGAAATTGGCTTTTGAGCTCTAAAAAACTACTTCTCACTTAATAGCTTTGCACACTACTCATTATAAGCTCAAATTTAAAAATAAAAGTTGTTCTAGAAAACTAATGATGTGTATAAGCTTATGATGAAAAGCTAAATTAACAAAGAACACTATAGGGCTCCTAAATTTAATGATTAAGACAGCAAACTTAGAAACTAAAACTTAAGGTTTAAAAACTAAATAAGCTAAATTACACAATAAGCTATTCCGTGATTTGAACTTTTGAAAACTTAACAACCTACTTATAAACTATTAATCCGAATCATAAAAACAAAATCTAAAAGCTAGAAATCAAAATTTAAAAGCTAGTGTTCTAGTTAATACTGTTTTTGGCTTTTTGAGATTTTTGATGAACTTTTAAGGCTAAATTAATCCTAAGTAATAAGCTAGAAATTGTAAACAAGTTTTAAACTACCTTAAGCTATATGTAAACTAAAAGCTTATTTAATTTTAAAACCTAAAACCTAGTTTAACTAGCTTAAGAGCAAATGAAAAGGGACAACAGTAGTAACTGCTGTTACTACTGCTGGTGCAATTTGCAAAGGTGCAAAACAAAAATGCAGGTGACCAAGTATGTTAAACCTGCATTAAACACACTCAATGAGTGAGTTTAAACACCACACAAACAAGATTTAATCCTATGAAGCCTTGGTTAAACTTTTAACAAGCTAAGAACAATGAAAAAGTCCCCTGGTGCAGGAACAAAGATTGTAAGCCTCAAAATGTTGTTAAACTTAAACTAATCCTACCAACCTGCTCAAAACCTAATCAAATTTGAATATCAAACTAACCAAAATAATTTGCATAATTCACTTTGACTTTAAGAGGTCAAACTGTCTTAATCCAAACACCCCTTTAACTAAGACAGTTTTCATTTTAGCTTATAAATTTGAAATCTAGCTATTACAACTTAGATACCAGATAACTAGAAGCATATAACTAACCTAGTGAGCTTATTTAAACAACTAGATAAGCTAGAATTAAAGATCTACAAATTACTCTAATATTTTTGGTTTTTTTAGTGATTTTAAGACAAGGTAAAAAATACACATGAACTAAAGCTTAAAGCTTAAAATAGATTAAAGTGAATGATTAATAAGCTTGTCTAAACAATAATAAGCACAAATAAGCAATAGTTAAGCAGATTAGCAGAACTAACAAGCTACTTAAGCAGTTTTAAGCTAGAATTTAAAGAACAAAGGGATTAAACGAACTTACCAAATGCTTCAGCTAAACAGAAGGTAATTTCTCAAATGAGCTTATCAACAGCTCTAGCTTATCAGAGATAAGCCAGTAAAAGTCCTTGGAAACTCATCATTTGCTAGTTTCCCTTCCATAAGCCTTTTATCTAAATAGCCAAGGTTTTAAGCTGATTTTAAAGGTTTTAGTTGATTAAATGAACAATGTAACTCAATCACAAGCTTATAGACTTGTGAGAGTTTATAAGAGCTTATGAATCCGTACACTATCACTAGAGCTTATAGAGAGCTTTTTGACAATTTATTAAAGAAAACTTAAATTTCATTAACTAAAAACAAACCATTGTAGAACAAAATCACCTCCTGCATCTCAGTCAAATAGTGTTGAGGACACTTCATCAAGAGTTCCTTAAAGGTGATCCTATGCTTGATAAAGGGTTTCATCTGGCTCTTGCAGAAAGTTGTTGATTTCCTCTATTTTCTTCGCAGTTCGACCAGGTGGGCAATATTTGTTCAAAAACTTTGTTTTAGGATCTTCCCAAGTTTTGATTAAACCAGTTGGTTTGTTTCTTAGCCAACAGCTTGCGGCTCCAATTAAGGATATAGGGAAGACTCGGAGCATTAGTTGATCCACAGTGATGTTAGGAACATGGAATAAGTCAACTATTTCGAGAACTTTCTCAACGTGTTCATTAGCATCTTCATTATCCAAACCGCTAAATGTGTTTTCTTGAAGCTCCTTAAGAAATTGGCCTTTCAGTTTAAATTGATCTTTGTTATCAATTTTAGGCCTAGCGAATCCCGATCCATAGTCCGTTCAGGTCTTGCTCATGTATTGCTCCATGGATTCTGCCATTGCTTCTGCTTCTTCTTCCTCCGAGTGTTCTTGGTTAGAAACTATTGAAATCAGGTGATCTCAACTCGTCAAGGCTTAGTGACTTGAAGTGTCTCCTTGATGATCAAAATTCTTGTTCAGGTTCTTTGCAAGGTGTAAATAGTTCATTCGTAGAACTCCTTGTCATGCATTACCTGAAACAAGGGATAAACAATCAGTAGGATTTGCTCTAAAGAAAGGTAGAAAACATTTGGCATGAAAATCAACTAGGAAAACCAAGAATTTAGTTTCTGTCTCAGATGATCGATACGCCGTATCCAATGGAAATGGATACGCCGTATTAATCTGTTTGATTGAATACGCTGTATTAGACAGAGAACTGGATATGTCGTATCCGATGGAAGTGGATACGCCGTATTCAACTGTCGACCATAACAGTGTATTAAGAAAATAATTAAATACGCAAACAATTGAACATACAAATATACAAGCAAATAAATAAAGACAAATATACAAAATTTACAGAATATACAAGAATATACACTAATCCTAAGGGTTAGATCTAATCTAATATTAAAAACCAAAATATCTAATAAAAATCAAGATTAATATTAATCAAGACAACGGCGGCCAAAAACTTGATGTGCTGTTCTTTGTATGGTATATTTAAGATGATTCCAAGTTTTAAATTTATATTTTGCTGGACTAAAACCAAAAACAACACTTAATGGGCACTGAACCGATTCGATAGTGTTTTGTGGTTAAGTAGGGTGACGAACACTTGAAGCGAGGTTAAATCTATCAATTTAATTAATATCTTGGTTATCTAATCTATGTTAATTCTATTCTAAACCTATGTTAAACCTATGTTAGTCTAAATCCTAATTCTAATAGGAAAATGAGGGGTTTTCAGCCTGAGAGACTGGCACGGTTTGGTTGGTGACTACAATCAATTCAAGGCACTTTAACCCACACAAACTAATAGACAAAAGTTAAATGGTGCGGTCATTCCTTTATATAACTAAACTATATTTAACCATTTTTAATCGTTTAGAACGTGGTTTGTTTAATGTAGTGCCATTATGATTTCTTCTCTCGGGGTGGCATATCATTCTTAGACTTAAGCGTTACATCTTCCTAAGACCTAGACACATTAATTCTATCACAATTAAAACATCCACATAAAGCATCCTTATTTGCTGACTATAATCTATCTTAGGGATTAAAGCAATGATGATCTTGTTAAACCCTAGTTCATAGAGACTTTACCCACTTACCACTTAATGGCAATTTATACACTAGTAGTCCACTTGTTCAACTATCCAATGGAATCATAACGTTACTTGTTGAATTATCTAGGTCACTTGCTAGTCAACACGATCAATAAACCATTGGCAACATCCAATTAACTAGTTAAGCCCGAAGCGTATCCTAGACACAGACTTAGAAGGACAATATTTGTGTAACTATTATTCTAGATGTATAAATTACTATTTTGGAGAGAGACTATCCGGACTCTAGATCGTCTTAGTACGCTTATTAGATCGGTTGACATGTAGGTCGCATTATAATTATAGCCGCCGCGTAAACAATTTTAAATTGATAAACATAATCAAGCACTCCAGTGATAAATCAAGAAATCGAGATACAAATACCAACATTCAGCTTATAAAATGTCTAAATACCGAAGGTAATAGCCTTCAAACTTCCATAATAAATACAATGAGCAATTGTTTTGCCAATGGTAAACTAACCGGTGTTAACGAATAATACTAAAAACTGATACGATTACTAAAGTATTTGGAATTTACTCGTTGTCTCCTATGGAATTGATACGTTGCTCGACCTCTTCTGCTCTTTTTCTCCTCTAAAATATGACTTTTGTGGTTTAGGTATCGATAATATGATTTTGCACACTTAAAATTCCTTTTTGAGTTTTCTATTTATAAGGTCTGGAAGTTGGTTGGATTCGGCGTATCCAAGTATTAGATACGGCGTATTGGGGATTTCTTTGAGTAAGGACCACGTTTGATATCTTCCAGAATATTATATTGATTTCATATAGCCTTGTGATTATATAAGAAGTATACTTGCTAGTAGTAACTCATACAACACTTAACACTTTAGAAAAATCAAAACCCCCTCCCCTTTTTCTCTCCCCTTTACCTACGGCAAAACAAACCCCCTTTACATAATCTATACAAATTTTTCTTCAACATATACAAGCCATCACACATCATTTCTAAGATATACTAAGGTGTTTGAAAGCCTTGGTTAACCATTTACAAGTATTGAAACAAAGAATGGAAGATTAGGGTTTCATTGATTTTAGGGTTTCTTTGATTTTGCAAGCTGGGGTTTGGTCTCTAAACAAGAGTTTAGAATTTGTTGTTCATCATATTGCATCACTATAAGGTTATCTATAAACCCTTATGTCTTTACTTTTATCATTTTTATGTGTTTACATGTTCTATATAACTAAATCACCATTTAGGGTTTTAAACATGTTAAATGGATAACTTACTTGTGGTTATAATTTTGAACACTTTTACATATGTTGTGTAGTTGATAATATCATGGAATAAAGGAATTATAAGTATGGTAACATGTTTGTTAAAGTATAAAAAGTTCAAGTATAAACTTGTAGTTAAAAAGTATATAAAAACAAAGTTATATAAATAAACCCCAAAAGATATATAGGGGCTGTTTTGGTTCATATTTTGTAACAGCTAGATTATACTTTATAAATATAGTACGTCTCGTGATGATTCCAAAAAGGTAAGAAACTCGAAAAACGGATTAATAAGGAAAAAGATACGGTAAAAACAAGTTATACGTTAATAAACGGAGTCGTAAAAGAATTTTTATAAAAACTTTTTATAAAAATTATTCAAACAGCAAGTTTGGCATTTTTAACAAATTATACATATTTTTAGGATTCCAAAATGATAAGAATCGTAATTTTTCAATTAATAACGAACGAGTTATGAATTTCGCGAGTTTACGACAATTAATACTTTTATAAAACTATTTTTATAAAAGTTACTGTTCATGACAGAAATAATTATTTTTGTAAACCTCATAAATAAGTAGAACTTTCAATTACGAGAACGTACTCGAAAGAATCACTAAAAACGGAGCTATAACGAATAAAATATGACGTTTACGGGTTTTACGATAATTAAAACTATAAAAATAACTTTATAACTGGTGTGAACAGTAAAAAGTACTGTTCATCAGAGGGTCAAAAATATGAAAATGTCAAATTATGATAACTCGTCCTAATACGAAAGCGTGGGCATAAGAAACGTCAAAATCGGACTTAAAACGCGAAAGTTACGCCAGTTTTACTAAAACGGTAATTATAAACGTTTTTACTTATTAAACACAATTTTACCAAAACAATTAGATGGTGATTGAACTATATAGACCTATATGTGGTATTAAGCAAAGTGCTATATTACTAGGGAGTTTCATAATGAGGCCTCTTCGGGGTGGCGTATCGACGAGTTGTTGGATTTACGATTTAAAGTGTCCTAGCTCCTCATACGTTCACTACATGACCTCTTAATTATGATAGCCCGAACGATAGTATGATGAGCTATATAGGAATATATGATATTGGTTAATCGAAGTACATGGTACTTATACGACCTTAATTTAAATAGGTTGCATCTGACGATTTGCGTGGCGCATTATCTGTGACATACTTGACAAACGCTCACTCAAGGTGAGTTCATAGCCCCACGTTTTACATGCTTTTGTTTTAAAAAGTTTTTGGGGTGAGAAACATGCAATGTTTTACAACTGGACACAAGTGGTTAAGTTTCATATTATGATTACGTGTTGCCTAAGTAACCCAAGTTGAGTTCCCATTATCAAGAACGTCAATTTGCATAGGATGAGTTGTGAATTACATTAAGTTGAGCGCGAATGTAACACCACCCAAAATGGTCGCAGCGAAAAGGATCGCGGGGCATGTTACTTCAAGATCCAACAGCACAAGATTATATATAAAGAACAGACACAAAAGTCGTTTTAACTGATACAATTGTATTAATCAAAGACATATTAAAAAGCTTATAGCATTTTCTTGTTCTTATGTTTCATATTACAAAAGAACAACATATATATTCTCAAAACATGATTCACATAAAGCTTTAACTGTACAATCCAAAACATATCCAATGCATCCTTGGCATCTCGTGCCTAATGACCTCCTGAAAACATTGCTTAAAACGTCAACAAAATTGTTGGTGAATTCATAGGTTAATGTATTTAAATTATGCAGGACCGCAAGACTTTCACGTGATGTTTACAACATATGCCAACAATCACAAAACCAGATTATTGTTGCACTAAGCTCATGACACCGAAGCTCAACCTATATTTGCTATTTTAGCAGTTATTTGCCCGTACAGATGTTGTAACCCGCAACATCCAAGTCCGACATGGTCAACGTTCGTTCCCAGTGATAGCTAATCACCCAAACGGGGAGGTTAATCCCAATAGATCTATTTATATCATTCGCGCTCACATAATGTAATTCACAACTACATCTATGCAATTAACAGTTCATGAATAATGGGCTCAGGAGGGTTATCGCTACTTAGGCAACACATAATCAATATACTTTCAACACTTGCGTCCAATTTATAAAACAAGCATGTTTCCACCCCAAATAATATCAAATCAGTAAAACTGTAAAAGTGGGGCTATGAACTCACCTTGAGTACAGATAGTCCAATTAATCACAGATAAAACGTCACGCAAGACGATAGATGCAACCTATTTAAATTAAGGCTGTATAATACACAGTACTTTAATTAACAACATTTGAATAAAATCTTTAGTTTGTTACATAAACTATCTTCTGGGCTTATCATAAATAAAGAGGTCTGACATGACGAACGAGGATTTAGGACACTTTAAATCGTAAATCCAACCAACTCATCGATACCCATCCGAAAGGCCCATATGAAAACTCCCTAGTAATATAAGCACTTGATAAACCACTCAATATTCTATCTAGCATTAAACACCAACTAATCGTTTTAAAGTAAAATAATATTTATAAAGGAAAACGTTTATAAATATACTTTTCGTAAAAATGACCTAGTTTGGTCGTTTTAAGCCCGTTGCTCGCGTTTCTTACGTCCACGTCTTCGTAGTAAGACGAGCGATCAAATATTACATTTTCAAGTTTTTAAATTCTGTGATGAATATAAAATTACTGTTCATGAACAGCTCATATTGTCGTTTTAGCTTTAATTAGTGTCAACTTATATCGCAATAACTATTCGTTTAAAAGCGGGGGATTTTAGTGATTCTTTCGAGTACGTTTTTGTTATTAAAAGAGGTATTATATTTTATAAAGATAAATTCACTGATGAATAGTGATTTTTACTGTTCATAGTTTATAAAATTACTTTTATAAACTTTAATTATCGAAAATGTCGTAATTTACTCGTTATAGTTCCGTTTTGAACGATTCTTGCGTGTACGATCTCGTAATCAAAAGTTATATCATATTTTAGATGTTTTAAACTCAAAGTTGCTGTAATGAATAGTAACTTTTTATAAAAATAGTTTTATAAAAGTATTTATAGTCGTAAACTCGTTTTTAACGTATCTTTTTCGTTATAGATCGGTTTTTCAAGTTTCTTATCATTATGGAATCGTCATGAGGCGTATTATAACTTTAAAACATCATAACCTACTGTCCAAAATTCGAATTTGGACAGCCCCTATGTATTTCATGTTTGTTTCTTTATAAAACCTTGTTTTATGTACTTATTAAGTTAGTAGTTTACTATAAAAACTCTTATAACCATATTTTTCATATGTGGTACTTATAATAAAGTCTAATATCATCCCTAGTCCTTATAATTTCATTGTAACAAGTTCAATCCTTTTACTTTCATTATTTTCACATGTGAAGTTTAAGAAAACTTATAAAACCCTAATTAGCTTTAAACATGTTTATACTTAAACTATAAGTTAACATACTTTTATATTTACTTTCCAAGATATTTATAACATTAGACATGAGAATAAGTGTATAAAATTGATAAACTGCAAATAAAAATCCATTTTAATACATATAAAAGTCATTATGTGATAATGGCAATGATTACACATTTAATACATAAAAAATAAGAAAGAAAAGTATAAAGGATTTAAGAAACCTTAGTAATGATGTAAGAAGATGTGAAATAGTTCTAACCCGTGTTAATTCAAAAATAAAGCTTCCAAGCTTATAACCCTAGATAGGTTTCCAGAACCCTAATCTTTCCTTTTTCTACTTATTACTTGAAAAATGATGAAACAATACTCCGCAACACCTTATAATACCTTAAGTATGTTGTGTATAGTTGTATATACTTAGAAATTCAAGTTAGGATTTTGTTTGGGACAATATGTTGCCGTGGGAATATGGAGAAAAAAGAGAGAAAGAATTTGAAATTTTGTTAAGTATGAAAGTATGTAAACTTTGCTCATGCATGCATGGCTATTTATAGTATAAATATCTACTTAACCCAACCCTAGTTACTTTCTAACCCTAGTTAAGTTAGCATGACAAGTTGGAATAAAGGTGTAAGACTTACCTTTATGTTAATATCTAGATATTATGTAAAATGATGACTCTTGGTCCTATCTTCTTAATTTCGGCACATACATATATATGTGATGTTATATTTAATATTTTGAGTATTGGGTATAATCGTGGGTATTTGTTTAGGCGTAGTTAGGTTTTTGAACTTCCGGGTATGCCTAAACGTATTTTATTATGAAACGTAAGAATTTTACGTAGCCAATAAAAATAAAATGAACAAAGTCATTAATTATCCTCATAATAATCATATAACACTTGCTTGATGCAAACATTTAATCGTTTAAGGCCCGTTTACATTGTATGATCATTTTCAGTTTACGCGATTTAACTTAACGTTTACGGTTTAAGAGTAAATGCGTAAAACCCTAAAAATAAATTATGAATTACATAATGTCATACAATGACCTAAAATACGAGGTGTTATAGTCTCCCCCCGTTAAATGAGCCTTGTCCTCAAGGCTTATCACACGGCACTTGACGACGGTGCTATCTTGGTGAAGAGGTGTGGATATATCTTTCTGAATTGATCTTTGCGTTCCCATGTAAACTCTGGACCTCTCTTGGAGTTCCATCGAACCTTGACTAATGGGATACGGCTTCGCTTCAACCGTTTAACTTCACGATCTGTGATCTCTATAGGTTCCTCGACAAACTGAAGCTTGTCATCAAAATGAAGTCCATCCAACGGAACAGCTAAGGGTTCGTCGGCATGACACTTCTTTAAGTTGGACACGTGAAATGTATTATGAACTCTGCTCAGCTCCTCAGGAAGCTCGAGCTTGTATGCAACGTCTCCAACCCTTTTTATTACCTTGAAAGGTCCAACAAACCTGGGATTTAATTTCCCTCGTTTGCCAAAACGTACAACCCCTTTCCAAGGCGAAACCTTGAGCATCACTTTATCTCCAACCTCAAATCAGCGTAGCTCTTTTGCCTATCACGAGCGGCTTGCATCCTTTGTTTAACTTGAATGATCTTCTCAGTCGTCTCTTGTACTATCTCTGGACCGGTGAGTTGAACTTCTCCAACCTCAGCCCAACAAACAGGCGAACGACATTTTCTACCGTAAAGTGCCTCAAAGGGTGCAGCCTTAATGCTAGCATGATAACTGTTATTGTATGAAAACTCGACCAATGGCAAATGTTTAACCCAACCATTTCCAAAGTCGATCACACAAGCTCTAAGCATATCTTCGAGAGTTTGAATGGTTCTCTCGCTTTGTCCGTCAGTTTGCGGATGATATGCCGTACTCATATCTAAACTTGTACCCAAAGCTTTCTGAAGTGACCTCCAGAAATTTGATGCGAACCTAGGGTCACGATCACAAATAATCGAGACCGGTATTCCATGCCTTGTTACTACTTCCTTTAGGTATATTCTCGCTAGTTTCTCCAGAGGGTCAGTTTCTTTCATGGGTATAAAGATTACGGACTTTGTAAGACGGTCAACGATTACCCAAATGGTGTCATACCCTTGTGATGACTTAGGAAGCTTCGTG
>BQNB010136827.1:0-17945 GCA_026074375.1 Tanacetum coccineum
CGAGTGTGGTGATTCGTTAGATGGCATCTTTTGTCAACAATGCACTTGTAAGTCTTGTGGGAGAGGTGCTCATATTGGTTATAACTGTCCACCAAAAACTCCGATTATCTCTAATCCGGAACCAACTAAACAAACTGTTGATAAGATCCCACAAGCTCAAAAAAGTGTGCAAATACCAAAAATTTTTGGTCAATGCCAAAAATGTGGTTGCAATGAATATGATGGAGTTTGTTTTTATTGTAAGATTCGGAGTGAAACACCAAATGTTTTAACTCCGTACTCATCTAATAACACTCCCGATTATTCAAACCATTCTCCACAACCACCGACTCATTCTTATGAGAATTTTGGAAACAATGTTCATTATGGTTACGATTGTTCACCCCAAGTTCCGTTTATCCAATCGGAACTGTGTTACAATCAAGACTTTAATTTCTCACAAAATCCTCAAAGTCTTCAACAACAATTCCTTTGTTGTAACTATTGTGGAGGTCCTCATGAGACTTTTCAGTGTCAACAAATGAATGAAGACTATTATCATGAGCAAAATCCTTGCTATGATTCTAATTCTTTCGGTTTTGACCAATTTCAACCTCCGCAATATACCGTCTATCATCAGATCTTAAATTCTCAAAATGAGTTTTTCAATTCTCAAAATGAGTTTTTCAATTCTCAAAATGAGCAATTCAAATCTGGATGTGAGCATCTAAATACTCAAATGACAACCTTGCATGATTTGATTGCTCAAGCTATGCAAAAGAAAGAAGAAGAGAAGCGAATTGCAGAAGAGCAAGCGGCTAAAGAGCGCTATTGGAAGATTCCCATTTGTGATGATGATGATGACAATGACTATACCATTGCAATCACACCCGTTTTATCAACCGAGGAGCCCGTAAACTCTCTAATTATGGAGAATGAGCATCTTGACACAATTTCGGCAACGGAATCGGACGAATTCATAAAGTCTAGTGTTGAAATCCTTGTCCCAATCCCAAGTGAGTCCAAAGGTGTTCCCAAAGTGTGTGATGTGCCTTTTCATGACAATTCTCCGCCTCTTGACATTTCAAAAGATCAATCTGAGGATTTCTTCGATTCTAACGTGATCTAGCTCGAGCGGGATGAAGATTCCTTCTCTTAGTAACGATGTCGAATATGTTGAAGAGCATCACCATCCCAATTCAGAGCCTTTAGCTCGAAGGTGATGGGAGATTGTTATTCCCGAAGTTGGAAGGATTGAGGAATGACTTCTTTTAAATCAAACGATACCCTTCGTGAAACATTGTTGAATGTCATCGTCTTGTTTTTGCTAAAATCGAAGCATTAAAAGATAAACCGTTCCACTTCCGTTGTTGTGACCAAAGTCTACCTCCACATTTCTAACCTCTTCATGGAAGACTACTACCTTGGATAATTCTTTGCCCGAATCCAGAAACTTTCTGCTTAATTTGGACAGAGCCAGTAGTGGCAGTCCACTAGCACATTCTGATTCATCTCTTTCCGGATATAAGCTTTCTACTTTTGATAACGATCATAAGAGAAAGAGTAGTGTGGCAAGTAACCACTACTCAGAGTGATTTTTCTCAATATGATTCGTTTATCTTTGATCTTTCGAATGATCAGTTTCCTCCTGCCGATAGGAGTGATTTTTAATCATGGAGTTTCGCGCACGATGAACTCACCAAATCATATCTCAAACCAGAGTATGCTTGTTTCTTTAAGGATGAGCCCGAGCTGGGCAATTTCACAAGGATGTGGTGGAAATATTTTCCAAACAAAGAACCCAAGAGTTCATGTGCTTAATGTTTTTTTGCCACCACCCTTGAGTTAGATTTCATACCTTCTAGTGAATCCATTTTCGCTTATGTTGTATGGATCTTTCTCCCATTTCTTTTCATCCCCGTTATTCCACCTTATCTTCTCTCATGTGGGGATGAAGACACCATATTTGATCCCGGCATTTCAAAAGTATCATTCTTGTAAGCCGGATGTATCTCATCGGAGTGGAACTTTCATGAAATTCAATACTTATCGTAGTCACTTGAATGAAAGTCCGATGATGATTTTAATTTCCACTTGTTTCCTCAAGGATCCATAAATCCTTGTGATGGGTCAAGCATCGCGACCCTAAACAAGCGCTTCGTGGGAGGCACCCCATGCTTATTCCGTAGTCTGAATAAGTGTTGTTGTTGTGTAATAGCTTGTCTGTTCCTAACCCTGTTTCCATGTTGTTGTTAAGGTCCAGGATGCCGGATTGTGAAACTCTCAGTTTTGGTATTCATCAAAGTTTCACATCTTCAGCTTCAATGTGAATCCGATGATCCTAGACCTTATCGACTACGTTTAACTTTTGGCATTACCTCATAAACGGCCTTAGGATTAATGTAGTACCCTTCAAACATCGACGGCCAGATGTTTAGTTCAGTTTGGGGGGTATCTTCGATTTGATTGTTCCTTCAGCATTGTTAACCTACGTAAACCCGTTTTTTACCACCAAAAGTACCAAAAAAAATGAAAAAAATTGAAAAATTTCAAAAATATAATAATGTTTTGTCGCAGATTTGGCTTTCTTTGGTAGAATAAGAATATTTTTGACATTGATCGGGCGTGGTTGAAGCCCTAGCTACTAGTTCCTTAGGCAAGCTTTCACGAATTCTATAAGCTTTGAATTTTATTAATGTGAAGAACGATGAAATGATAGAGTTAATATAACAGTAATGTGCTAAGCACGAATTCTCAAAAACTTATACGAGTAACTTATGGTTTTCTCTCCCGTGAATTTCTAATCCACCTAATCATACGTACTCAATTTAATTCAACTAAGTCAATCGATGTTTTCAGAAAAAGCTTCAAATTTGTAACTTGAGTTTTCAAAGCGAGATTTTGTAGTGATTTAAAAGATAAATGCCAAAGAAGCATGAATGAAATGTGAATGCAAAAATGCATGAATATTGAAATTTTGCCAATGAAGCATGCAGTTGATATTATGGAGCAAGTAAAAGATGTGTCGTGATATCCCACTCCGCTAGCAACGAGGTGGGGGTTCAAACTAAGACGTCTTTACTTCTAGGGATTTGGTGTGTCGTGATATCTCACTTGGAAGAAAGGTCTAGGTGAGGGTTCAAACTAAGACACCAATCCTTAGCCATATTAGGAATAAGGTGTTGATGTGATTTCCCACTACGCTAGCAACGGGGTGGGTTTTCAAACTAAGAACATCGGTCGTTGGTTGTGATATCCTACTCCGTTAACCACGAGGTAGGGGTTCAAACTAAGCAACGCATTCCTAAGCTTTAAGAACTTATGATTATGATGTTGAATATGTTGCAAAAAGTTCTAAAGTTTAAATCTCGAAATCAAGTTACGAAGTCTTAATAAGTTGTTGCTTTGAGTCATGATTCATTTTGAATTATGACTATGAAAATAAGTTGGTCTATGGTTAAATTAAAATGAGTACACACATTCAATCGTATATCCATGTTGGGAGTTGAAAATTCACAAGTCATAAGTATGAGGGCTTAACATCTAAACTTATATCGACAATGATCTTGTTTAATTGCTTAGCTTGGAACTTGTGAAAAATCGAGGACGATGAATTTATCCGTCAGGACATCCGTAGATCACTCTACGGGCGCTTCTCATTCTATGATCCCAGTGTTAACAAATAAAGAAAGCCAAACTTGTTAAAAAATGAGAAAAATCCTAAAATATTAGTTTTGTTAGTGTAAATTCAGAAATGGTGAAAAAACGGGGCTTACATGTTTACTTCATAACATTGCGTGAGGACACACAATACCTTAGTTTGGGGGATTTGATAAGTGCTTAATTACACATATCTTTTACCTCTAAAAACGAGCCTAAATGACCAAAAACAGACAAAAACTGCCAAATATATGTTTGTTTTGCATTTGTATTGTGCAGGAAGTGGATATCAACAAAAAGACAGAAAACCAAGCCAAAATGACAAAACTGAGCATGGAATGGAAAAGACTGTGCAAATCAAGCCAAAGTCCAAAAATGCCAAAGTCAGAGTCCATACTGAAGTATCAGCAGTCAACCAGAAGCCGAAATGAAGAATCTGTTGGATACAATCTTAACCCATCAGATTGGCCGGAAAGCCCAATAAGTAAAACTTATGAAGACTGTGAAGACAAATGGGCCCTCAATCAATTTCAACAGCCCATTTGGTGCAAATTGACAAAAGACCGAGAAGACTTGAAGGCCCGGATCCTAGCCCCAGTTAAGAGTTATTTAAAACAACAAAAAGGAATTAAGACACAGATTATGAATAGGAAAAAAATTAAAAAATCAAAATACAACTGAAAACTGACAAATAATAAATATATTGAATAAAAAAAATAAAAAAAACAACGAAAACAAGGAATTAAAATACATAAAAATTACCAATAAATAAAAAAAAAAATAACAGAAAAAATATTAATATAGAAAAAAGAAATATATACAAAAAAAAAAAGACAAATAAAAAATATAGATAAATATAAAAAGAAAAAGAAAAATAAAAATTAATAAAGAAAAAAGAAAAAAAGAAAGAAAAACATTATATAATCAAAAAAATAAATAAAAAAAATTAAAAAATAATAAATGAAAAGAATAAAAAAAAAGAATAAATTCCCCTAAAAACCCCCACAAACCTAAACCGCACCCCTCCCATCTCCCCCCACCCCACACCCAACCCACGCCCCCCTCCTCCTCCCAGCCCCCCCCCGCACCTAACCAACACCCCAACCTCACCGTCGACACTCCCCTCCCCACACCGCCCAGATGACGCCCACCCCCCCCCCACCACTACCTACTATGAGGCAATGAACCCGCCCCAACACCAAGCCTGTACCTTATTGGGCCAAACCCAAAACCAGGCCCAAAACCAGCCAACAGCCCAACAAAAGCCCAAAATCCTATTTTTTACCAAACTTTAGGGACTAAAGTCGTCCATTTTTTACAAAGTTTTTTATAAAAGCAAAAAAGGTAAAATACAGGGAAGGAACTAAAACTTGCCAAATGGCATTACCCTTTTATTATAAACTAGAGGGGCCAGTTTTGTAACTTACCTAAACCTTCTTTGTTTTCTTTAGTTATAAATCAAAGGGACCAAAACTGTTATTCTCCAAACTTCTTTTATAACTAAAACCCGGCCAAAATGAAATAGAAAAAGAGAGAAACATGGGGGACCAAACTTGCATCTTTTTCAACCCTTTCTTTTAAACCTGTAACCAAAGACCCATACCTCCAAACCGCAACCCGCCAAAAATCAAACCACCTTTCCCCACCGTTTTCAAGCCCAAACCACCTCCCTAAGTACACTCACAGCTCACTCTCACCTTTCCCCACTCAACCCCAACCCTACAAACCCTTTCCCTGGCAGAACACTCAACCCAACGAAACCTTTCAATGGTGAGATGAAGTCAAGACTAAATGGAGGGCTAGGATTGCTTGCTGAGACTCCCTACTCTCACAACAATCACAGCCCAAGGGCTTTGAGCCTCTATAAAAGAAGAGAAGCCAAGCCGAACACGACACACCTTGTTTTTACTTTTTTAGTATAATTTTAATTAAGTTTGCTTTACATTGCTATATTCAGTTTGTTTTTAAAGCTTTATGTTGTAATCTTTCAGTTTTAATCAAAGTTAAGTGTTTTTGTGATATTCCAATTGTCAAAATTTCAAACATCATTTAAGTAGCTTAATTCTGTTTGAATTGATTAAGCATATGTTAAAAGTTGTATAAAACCACTCTAGCCCTTATCTCTGCCTTATTTCACAACACATTAAAAAATTCGTATTTTTATAAATAAGGGGTGTTTTGGTGTTAGATCCAAAAGGGGTAATAATGAGTTGTGCATTAGGGTCAATATGCACTCAGCAAACTTGGCTGAGTGGTGTAATACTTATAAGACTAGTTTTAAACAAAACTTTTAGTTTAAAAATAAGTTTTTAAGAACCCTGATCTTTCTATCCAATTTTATATAAAAAGAAGTAATGTGCAGAAACTGCTTAAAGCGTTTTAAAAGCTTAAGCATACTTTTCTTGGCTTGTTGTGGTGTTTCTATGCACTTAAACCAAACCTTTGTGCTGCCTTGTGTGATGCGCGAGATGACCAAGTAACAAGTGGTATGTATTGCATTGTGTTTCTGAAAGTACCAATTTTCTAGCCATATTATCAGCAGCTGTTTCTAAGCCTTAAGCCCCAAAATTTTGAATATAAGCTTATTTGCCTCCCCTTTTCTTCTGTTTGTACTTGGATTTAGCCAAAAAGCTCTTATGAGCTTATTTGCATAAGCCCAAAAGCCCCTAGCTCACTGTTTTGAGCTCCCCTGGTGCTGAAACCAATTTTCAGCACCCTTTTTATGGCTTATTTTCTATTAAGCTCTAGGAACTTTTTGCTTTTCTTTATAGCTTATAGGTAGTTCTTTAATTCCCCACAATCTAGTATCCCCCCGCACCCCCCCCCCCCTAGCTTAACTTCCCCGTTAGGTTAGCTTATATAGGGCTTAAAAGTCCACTTTTTCTGTTTTCCTTTTAAAACTGTTAGACATAGCTTATTAAAATTTCAGCTTAACTTAGGGCTTATTTAGTGACCATAGCTTATCATTAGGACTCCCTTAGGTCTAGTAGCTTATTTCTTTAGTTTTCAGCTTATCTTGTGAGCTTAAGCCCCAAAAAGAAAGAAAAATAAGCTGAAAAGCTTATTTAGCTTTTGCAGCCCCAAAAGCTCTCATTTCTGGCTTATTCTTTGAGATTCAGCTTATGTGCTTATTAGGAAAATTGTTCCCCTTAAGCCCCTTAATAAGTTTGCTTTTATAAGTTTTCAAAAATAAGCCTAAAGCTGTTGTGACCCACTTTGTATCGGAGGTCATTCTCAGGGACTGTTGTGTAATTTTATCTTCATAGTTAACTTTGTATCACCTAGTGTTAACTGCCTTGTTACCACACAAACCGTTTGTCCTTGTGGATCTGATCACTGTTAGTCCCCTAGACTTAACAGCTGTTAGTTTAGTTATTTAAATAATTAAGTTAGGTTTAAAACTAATTAGTTTAATTACTTTTAATTCAAAACAGTAAAATTTGGGCATTTTATATTTTTTAATTGTTAACTTTTTCTTTATTTAATTTGAATTTTTCAGATTTTTATAGTTATATTTTCTGACTTTTATATTAATTAGTTTTAATTATTTTTTTAAATCTTAGAAAATTCATAAAAAAATCAAAAATTAATAAAAACATATTTTTCTTTTTATAAAATTTTTCTTTTGTCATTTAGTGTCTTAGGAAAAAAATAAAAATTTAGTGTAGTCTAATTTTTTTCTTAAATTTCAGTTTTAGACCGCTTTTACCGGGTAAGTTTTGAATAGGGGGGTGAATACGTTTCCTTTATAAAAACTTTGAATTAGTCATTACAAAACTCACTACCGGCGGTCCCATAAATATATGGGGGCTGCCTGTATAAATCAAGGGGGCGCCTGATTTAGGGGACCGCCACCAGTAGATGTTTTTAGACTAGATCTTTAGTATCAAATCACCAATTAAGTTAGATGCAATATGAGAAGTCTCGATAATATAGTTACAACAACTAGCGCATATCTTAACAATACAAGCTTAACCACAATATTAACTACAAAGTACTACACAATCACAAGTAACACAATATACGCAACTATCCACACAATCATGAACACAATGCAAATATAAAAGTAAAGCGATAAAGTAAATAAAAGCGTAAAGAGATAAGTAAAAGGAAATTCAAACCGAACATGATGATTTATAGTGGTTCGGTCACGAAGCTCCTATTCGCCCTACTCCACTCCACGAGTATCCAACTCAAGAGTTACTTCACTAATCAACAAGCTCCCTTTCGGCGGAGAAAACCTTATATCCTTGCTTACATTATTTTCTGACACTAAGCTAGATGCCGAGTTCTTCTTCGGGTACAACCAAACCCGTTATGTTTTATGGCCCAACATAACAAACCTTGTGTTTTATGGCCTAAACACATAGACCGCGTCGCTTACATTATTTTCTGACACTAAGCTAAATGTCGAGTCCTAATCTTAGCTAGAACCAATCTACCACTTCACCAATGTATTTTAAGGCCTAAAATACTAACCGACACACAATCTACACTTTTGGATTTATACACTATCCGGATCTACACAATTACACAAGAATGAAAATATAGAGATCAAATTTATCCTACAACATACAAGTGATCAATGTAATCACTTATATGCAACCCAATCTACTACATGATCTATAAGTAATCAAGGATAATCACTTCCATGTAGAGACATCCTATACTTTACTACATACCCCTTGGTATTAGTGGAACTAACATAGAGTGTAACCACAATCCATGCCTTATGTAAGAACCATGATCAAAGATGAAGAAAGAAAACTCTATGTGTATATGTGTGGGTGCCGTTTGGATCTCATCAAAAGGAGGAGGAGGAAAATGCCTTGACTTATATAGAGAAGTCTTGATTTGGAGAGGTCTCTTTTGTCTAATGGATAAAAGGGTGTTTGGACAAAAGCATGCACTAACTAGTTTCCCTCCATCTTCTAGAAGCTTTGATTGGGCCTAATAGGCCTTGATGGGCTGAACTCCATTAGGCCTTAATGGGCTAGTCCGTTTGCTTGGCCCAATCCAACTAGTTAAGCCCGTATGAGTAGGAGTCTCGGGATGTCGAGATCGAGTTGATAAATGTATACTTGTGGTGGATAAGATGGTGAAATATCCGTGAGTTATGGTGGATAGGGATGGTGAGATATCCGTGAATTGAAGTATACATCTACGAGTAACTTGTGAACTTTACGTTATGTTTTACAAGTTACATGTTTGTCATCACCAAAACATAAAGAGAATGTATAGATTAAATATCGTAATATTTGCACTAACAAACATTTCATTATTAGCATTATGCTTGCCATGGCTGCAAAGTCAGACACCTGACATGCCACGCCAAACTAAACTCAACAAATCAACCCGCCAAGGTTCGGATAATCCCAACTTATATCACTCAATCCTACACATAAGAAACACATATTTCATACCTAAAACCAAATATGCATTGGCTGGTCAAAGATCACCCAAAAATTGATCCAAAATCTGTGGCAATTAAAGTTTTCCCCAAATTATAATAAACCCCTAATTTTTTCAAAATCCATTAACAACTATTACCCTAATTAACCGGAAGGAAGTGAAATTTTTTTGTAAAAAGATTAAGTGTATGTGTGTGTGCTTTATATAGAAAGCAACTTTGACCATTTGGAAATTTTAACCCTTCCATCTTTAATCCCTTGTAAAACTAGTACAAAATGGTTTTCTTTTATAAATAAAATCGGCCATAAACTCGGGTCACACCACGTTAATAAATATTTTAAATTAGTCCCACTAATTTTACTTTAAAACGTTTATTAATAGTTAAACCTCGTAAAACACGACCTTTAAACACGGTTTTTACAAAAACTCGGGGAAACGACTAAAAATACTAAAATAACATATTTATGCTCTCGGAGCAATAATATAAGTTTTTCTGACTTTCTTAAACGCTAAAAACAAATAAAATCTCAACCACAGATTGAATTTACCTTATCAAGGAAATTTCTATCTAACCTTATTTTATATAAACGACTATAAAATATTTACGTACTAAAATAACTATATTAGCTCTGGTTAGTCGTTGACCGAAACTCCAGGTTGTTACATTCCCCCTCTTTTAGGGAGCGTCGTTGTCCCTGTGTGCTCAGCGACTTATCCGCTTTACTCGCTTCTCGTCCTTATTTGTTTAAAGAGATGTGCGTACTTTCTTAATTTGATCCTCATGTTCCAAGTAAATCTGGAACCTTTTGCGAATTTCCATACAAACTTTACAAATAGGTATCCGACTTCCGCTTAAGTCACTTAACTTCTCCTATCAACAACTTCCAATGGCTCCATTAATCATATGCAACTTATCATCTAAGTTGAATCTCATCCATCGAAACAACACATCACCTTCCGCATCTAAACACTTTTAAGATACAAAACATGAAAAAGTACTATGAATTCCCTTCAATTTTTCAAGAAACTCCAACGTATAAGCTACAAGACCTACTCTAGCTAGAATCCTAAATGGCTCAATTGTTAACGTGGGACCTTAACTTTCCGTAATTTCCAAAAAGCACATGCCCTTTACATGCGATGACATTATGCATTACCTTTCACCAACTTCAAATTCCAATGGCTTAAGTCTCTTATCTGCATAACCCTTCTGGCGACTACGAGCAGCTAACAAACGGTTCTTAATCTAGACAATCTTCTCTGTCGTATCACGGATCAATTCTGGACCGGTGAGTTGGATATCCTCAACCTCACTCCAGCATACAGGTGATCTACACTTTCTTCCGTATAAAGCTTCATATGGTGCAGCCTTAATACTTGCGTGATAACTATTGTTATATGAGAACTCGACCAACGGCAGATGGCGATCCCAACCACTTCCAAAGTCAATCACACAGGCACGCAACATATCTTCCAGCATTTGTATAGTCCTTTCACTCTGACCATCTGTTTGAGGGTGGTAAGCGGTACTCATATCCAAATTCGTCCCCAACACTTCCTAAAGCGATCTCTAGAAATTAGACGTAAAATGGCTATCTCGATCCGTATGATCGAAACAGGTTGTTATACCATGCATAGCACACTATTCCTTCAAATACAGTGCGTGAGTTTTCATTACTATCGTTTTCTTCATTGGTAGGAAATGAGCTAATTTGGTCAGTCGGTCAACAATAACCCAAATCGTATCATACCCACTCGGCGTTCTCGGAAATCCACTCATAAAATCCATAGTGATCCTTTCCCACTTCCAAACAGGAATCTCAGGTTGTTGTAGCAGTCCAAACGGTTTCTGATGCTCGACCTTAACCTTCGCACAAGTCAGACATTTACTAACATACGTGGCAATATCAGCTTTCATGTTCGGCCACCAGTATAACAACTTCAAATCTTGATACATCTTGTCTGATCCCGGATGGATGGAATACTTGGACTTATGCAACTCATGCATAACCAAAATCCGCTTTAATCTTACCGTTTCAGTGGCAACCAAACATGATTCCCAAAACAACACGTTCCATCAGGGCGAAACTCGAATATCGGCTTAATCAATCTCCCTAAATTTTCCTTCCTTACATACTTCTTCTTCATTGCTTCCTTCTGAGCTTCACGAATTTTCTTCTGTAAATCATTGTGAACAATCATCATCAAAGCTCGAACACGTAATGGCTTAACTCTTTCCTTTCGACTTAAGGCGTCAGCCAACAATCTCTTTCGGGATGACTACCGTATCATCACAATTATAATCACTCAATAATCAATCCTATCTTTCGTTGTCTCTAGTTCAACTCTTTCTTTATGATTCAAAATTATTGTAGGCTTTTGTATTGTGAAAACCAAACCAATTATTCCCATACAAAATAAGTCTCCATATCTAAGAGCGAAAACATCGGCTTCCTTATCCAAATCGTGAGTAGTGTATTTTCTCTTTGTTGGACTTTCAATTGTCTAGAGATACGCTATCACCTTCTCTGTTTGCATTAACAACGGCTACAAAACCCTTAAATGATGAGTCAAAATTACACCCAGCAATCTTCGTTCCTTCAGGTGACGCTTAGATCGGATGCCACTACTCAATTTGCTTTAATTGTATGAAAAGCTTATTCTTCTTCTTCTCTCCCACTCGTATTTCTTCATTTTTTTTTTGAGATAATTTTGTCTCGTTGCCTTAGAATCAAGAAAATCCTTCAATAAACCTCCTATAATACCCTACCAATCCAAGAAATTGCCTCACTTTTGTTGGTGTCGTCGGTGCAGCCCAACTCTTAATGGCTTCGATCTTGGCAGGATCAACATAAACACCACTACGATCAATCACATCCCAGAAATTGTACCGAATCTAGCCAAAAATCACACTTTGAAAACTTGGCGTACAATCTTTCTTTCTTAAGCAGCTCTAGAACAATCTTCAAACGCTTCCCATGCTCTTCTTCATCTTGGATAAAACCAAATTTATCGATGGAACCACTATGACGAAACTTATCAAGATTATTGCTTGCATACTCGGTTGCATCTAGTACCATAAACCACAGCTAGGGCTTTAGTCAAATCGACACGGCATTATTGGAACTCAAAGTGACCATACCGAGTTCTAAATGCAGTAATGGATTTTTCTTCCTCTTTATTCGTAACTGGGATATCCTGATCGCATTATCGATATTTAGAATATATGCTTGAACCTTGCAGTTGGTTAAACAATCATCAGTTCTCGGAAGAGGATAACAATTCTTGACAGTCAACTTGTTCAATTCGTGATAATCTATACACATTCTAAGAGATCCATCTTTTTTCTTCACAAACAACACTGGTGCTCCACACGTTGATGGAATCTAGGATGAATAAATCCTTTTTCTAAAGCTCTTGTAATGGTACAGACAAACTCTTTCATTTCAGATGTGTGCCAATTTTACGGTGCCCGTGTATGTGTAACAGGTGCAGCCCCTGGTACTAGATCAATTCGAAACTCTACTTTCCTCGGTGGTGGTAGTCCTGGCAGCTCCTCAGGAAACACCTTAGGAAAATCACAAATTATAGGCACGTCCTCCATTAGTTTCTCCTTCGATTTCTTCTCTATTTACGTGTGCCTAGAAAAACATATTGACAATCCGCGTCGATCGTACTTACGGGCCTTGATACACGAAATAACCTTCAATTCTGAGAATCCACCAGGTCTGTATTCCCATACAGTATATGTAACAACTTCTCTCGCCCACAGGACGATAACTTACTCATGTTGACAATCCAAAATCCATACTGATGATGACGTCAAACGTACCAAGCTTAATCGGCATAAGATCGATTTCAAAAACATGGTTCACTAAACTCAAAGTGCAACCTTTCAAAATAGTGTTCGTACTAGATATCCTTCGCATCTAACTTACCTACGTAAAACTTTCCTTTATTTTATCGGTTTATATCGAGCATCATGAACTAAATCTAGTATTCACAAAACTCCTATCGGAACTCGAATTAAATAAAATAGAAGCATATTGGTTATTTAGTAGAAACGTACCAGTAACCACATTCGGACGTTGTGGCTTAGCATCCTTAATAGCATAAGCTCGACTACGACTTCCTCTAATTCTTAGTGCTTAACCTCTTTGGGAAATCGATTCCTAGTATGACCTTGCTCACAACAATAATTAACAAGATCAAAACAGACTGAGCATTAGCCCCTTGTGGCAATACTATTCTCCTTTACAATACCTTGCTTATGCCCAACCATTTCCACACTTGTGGCACTAATATATATTGACAACCAATGGCGTGTAAAACATCGTTCACACAAAGGAAGCTTTCCTTCAAGTAGGGAGCAGTAACCTGGCTGATATTTCCTTGCTTATTGGCTATTCTGCATAGATTGAGTGATGTTATCCTTTGATTCCCCTTAACACTATTATTTCCACTTTGAGGTTCTACCCACTTTTGCTTTTTCCTTCCAAAATCCTTGGCATCTCTAGCTTGCGTTTTCTGTCCAGCAACTTATAAAACCATACGTGCGCTTTATTTAGTCAGCAAGCTTAGACGTGTCATTTCTCCCTTGATTTTATCCGTCAATCCTCGGATTATAAGCATCAATTTCATCTTTCAGGCTTTCAATTCCTTGGGACACATCAAAGCCAGTTCATTTTATACTTTGAGGTATAAAGTAATAACATCATACTCCTTAACCTTTAAGTTCCACAACTCGTGCTCCATTCTTTCAACTTCTTCTATCGGACAAAATTCTGTAGTCATCAGTTGCTTCATCTCAGTCCAAGGCAATTGGTTCACAGTCTCCAAACCCATAGGTGCAACCTTAGTTTTCCACCAAGTCAAGGCTGGTCCTTCTAATGTAGCAGCATCAAACTTTACCTTCTTACCCTCTGCAACATTTCACTGATCTAAAAACACTCTCGTTTTCTCAAAACTATCTTCGTAATTGGACAGATCTTCAATCCCACCAACAGATGCAGGATTGCAACTTCATAAAACCAGCAAAAGTGCCACTTCTGTTCGAAGGTGAAATGTTTTGTCCTCTCGCTGGCCTAGATTACTAGCATATTTTGACATTTGCTTGCCTTGCCTGCTCTCAGCAACATAGACGTGGCATCACACTTTCCTTGATCTTTCGTGTGTATAACAGCTTGAGTCTTAGGTGCAGACTTTAGAGGCATGTTTCTGTCACGTCACACTAGACAAAACAATTGGATAGCATTATAACTGATATTCTCATAACATGATTCATATTTGACAATTCAACCCAAAACAACAGTCACAACATCACGTAGTAATCTAAAGTAGTCATTCATTTTTCATCACAAGAGAATTAATACATAGTTGCATTGTTTCATGAAATGATACAAATCATTACAACCAATAGCACTAAATCTACTAACTGAGGACTCAGTTTAGTGATTACACAACAAAAGAAACTACAATTGAATCTAAACTACTACGAATGGATCCCCTCATGATCCTTTCGAAGTATGCTCCTTATCCTTGACCGGAACATTGATAGCTTCATTCGGTCTTTCTTCAAACACAAATCCCCTACGAATCATTGCTTGATAGAACTCATGAGCTTGAACTCTAGTCCAATAGAGATCTCTCTCGACTCATTCATTCTGTATACGAAGGAATGTGTTGCTCAACCTTGCTTCTTCAAGTTCCCTTTTCAATTTCTTACACTCGAACCTATCTTTAAGTATTTACCAAGCTTTCAACCAAATTTTTCCATGCATCTAGTTCCTTGCTCCCATATTAGAACGCACTTCATTACCCAAATCTAAAATCAACTTACCATAGAACTTATCCTTTGCTCTACCTTTCTTCTCGACCAATGTATGTGCCGTCTCACGTCCACACAATCGTCTCAAAAAATTCACCATTCGACCAAAAAGATAGTCAATATCCCGTCTCATGAAGCCAGGTAGCAGTCTATCACCATCCTCTTAAGGAATAGCGACAGTAGACGATTCACCTACCTCATAGACACTAACAAGAACAGTCTTATCATCATGCTTAATCAGATTCTCAACCTTAATCTCATCATTAGGTTTAGACTCAGAAGCAGGCGACGAAGGATTAAGAGGATCCACCTCTTCATAAGGATATGTTAACTCCGGCTCATTCTCATCTTCCTCAATGTCGATTTCCATATCATCTTCCTCTTAAGGATCTTCTTCTTTCTCAAATTCATCTTCTTCTAGGTCTTCGTCTTCATCTTCCATGAATAGCTCTTGGGAATATAGGAAACATCATCGTGTTGATTCAGCTCAACAACGGGTACATCATCCACATAATCGGGAGGAATTATGTTTACCATGATAATCTATAGAATATTATACAATACTTACTTAATAGTGTATCACTTCATTATTATTATCGGAACACTATTACCAAAATAACAGTTCGTATAAAAGCGCAACAAATAAAATTTACAATTTGCGACCTTCTCGATCCGCGTATATCTCAATTATACTTTAAACATATATAGTATTTAGTTTATCATTTCAAGCGGTGACGTTCGATGATACACACATGCACAAATGTACCCCCATAACACTTTATGCATCCAACATATGAAACATCCATACTTAACCAATTATACATATAACACATACGTAAACATATTTACACATAACAATTTATAAATGTACTTACATGTAACCAATGGCAACGAGGAGTCTCGGCGTGCGTGTAAAAGTGTTATAGTTTAGGATTTCTAAAAGATACAACCTAGTTCACTACAATCGAAGCTTTGGTACCACTCTGTAACACCCGCCCCGAGGGGCAATTTGATTGCGTAGGAAATTAGCAAATTTGGTATGTTACTTAAATAGCATCTTCACTTCGATAATAGAAAACGACTCAACTTAAGATGTTTTACCAAACATGTGTTCCATAATTATTCAGAGTTAAAATGCATTTAGGTCCCACAGAATCGCAACCACCATCTATTACAAACATTGAAAGACAATTGTTTTCAAATAAAAGACATTGTTTTTAAACATAACATAAAACATTGTTTTTGAAAGACCCGGAACACACAAGTAGTCTTTCATAAAAATCCACCACAGTACGCACCGACACGCCATCGTTGCTTCAGCCTTGGTTACCTAGGATTAAAACATGTTTAAACGTCAACAACAAAGTTGAGTGAAATTTTCATAGTAGTTTAAAACCATCAATAAAGTAAAAACCTTTGAACACTTTGTTAGTTCTGGGAAAACAAGCAACAAAATGCAATGTAA
Organism: Tanacetum coccineum; assembly: GCA_026074375.1. Taxonomy (NCBI): domain Eukaryota; kingdom Viridiplantae; phylum Streptophyta; class Magnoliopsida; order Asterales; family Asteraceae; genus Tanacetum; species Tanacetum coccineum. The sequence continues at coordinate 16,344 of BQNB010136827.1, forward strand.
TAGCACTTTCTTTTCTCAACTTATTTTCTTTCACGCAATAAGCTCATGACACCAAACGTTAACAAGACATATGACAATTCATATGTTAAAGTGCCCCAAACAAGGTATTATTATCATATACCTACTATATTTCTAATAACAAAATGTTCGTTATAGGGTGCTCACCGTCGGATTCATATCCTGGACAGGGCTGTCAAACCTAATAGATCTATTTAATGCATTAGCGTTCACCTCGCAAGGCAATTGACTGTTCATGAAATAAGGGACTTCGACAATAGCTACTTATGCAGAAACAATCTCATAATCGGGTCCAGCATACCATAAAATCATATGTGTTCGATTTATAAAACAAACATGTATCCCCCTCGCGGGTTTAAAAATAGTTAAAAGAATTTAATGCGAGGCTATGAACTCACCTTAAGCAAAAGATCCAAATCAATCAACTTTAACAAACGCAATAAACTTCACGTCTAACCGCGACCTATATTATACATATATACCGGTACGTGGCTAAAAGTATAATAGAACATATATTTCATATTTGTATACATACATATTACTATTAGGTATATACAATCATGTACTAAAATCTACAAGTGCGACGCAAAACAATTCACCTTGACGCACTTAATCATATTACAACATTTTAAATAAAGTTTATATTTTAGTAAGTTACCGAAAGTAAGGATAATATAATCTGAACTTCATATTTTGTTATCAATTAACTAACATTACTAACCCTTTGCTCATTATAGGCTTTATTCAAAAATTTACTCAAGTTTGACTTTCAAAAGTCAAAGTTCATTTTTAGGAGTTACAAGGCCCATCTTATATCAAAACGAACCTTAAAACATTCTTTATCATTTTCAAAAGCCTAATTTAGATTTCAAAATTTTCTCAACATGCTGTGACCAAGTCAAACTTTTTGGTCAATAAAAGTCAACCCAAAGTCATACCAAAACTCATTTTTAGCAAAATCCAACTATTCCAACATGTTTAACTAGCCTAAAAACATATACCAAAACTATCAAACACATGTTCATACTCAAATACTTTCAAATCAATTTTACACTTGAATCATCTAGCTACAATTATATACATGTAATAACATTCAATTAAATAATATAAACATGAAATTAGAAGACTCACAAAGCTAGGAAAAATTCAAATTTTGTTTAATAACAAGACTCGACTTTGTTTCCCCCTTGTTGCTTAGAATCGGACGAACCACCAAGGCCAACCAAACAAAACCCTTTCAAACAACTAGCACCAAAACAACACCAATCTAACACCCTTAAACACTTCCTTATACACCAAATCACTAGAACTTGACCAAAAAACCAACTTATTCAATACTTAGTGCATGTAAGGTTTTCTTAGTGGGATTTGTAGAGGATTGAACAAGGATTAATATGGTATAATCGGATTTAAATGCATGTAGGTAACAAATTTTTGACGAGGATTTGTATGTTGGTGTTGTTGGTTCGAACGGTAACAAGGGAAGGGAGGACAAGAATATGATTTTTTTTATAAAAGAGTAAAATGAGAAGTATAAGTGTCTATTTATAGAATTAGACTTTGATATATTGGCAAAACTATTCC
>BQNB010136829.1:0-17944 GCA_026074375.1 Tanacetum coccineum
ACATTATGAATTTCAAGTTATGCCGTTTGGTTTGACTAACGCACCGGCTGTATTTATGGACCTTATAAATCGGGTGTGCAAACCATGATAGGATAAATTCATGATTGTCTTTATTGATGACATTTTGATCTATTCAAATACCAAGCAAGAACACGAAGATCATCTCAAGTTAATCTTGAAATTGCTTAAGAAGGAGGAGTTGTATACAAAATTTTCTAAGTGTGAATTTTGGATCCCCAAAGTACAGTTCCTCGGTCACGTGATTGACAGTAAGGGCATTCACGTAGATCCCGCTAAGATTGAGTCAATTAAAGATTGGGCATCTCCTAAGACACCAACGGAGATTCGTTAATTTTTAGGTCTTGCTGGTTATTATCGGAGATTCATTGAAGGATTTTCCAAGATCGCCAAATCATGACCAGCTACCAGAAGTAGGTCAACAGTTTGATTGGGGTGACAAACAAGAAGCAGCTTTCCAACTGTTGAAAGAGAAGTTGTGCAGTGCACCTAACTTGGCTTTACCTGAAGAAGCTGAGAACTTTATTGTTTATTGCGATGCTTCGCATAAAGGATTAGGTGTTGTCTTAATGCAAAATGAGAAGGTGATTGCTTATACATCACAACAATTGAAGATCCACGAGAACAATTACACCACCCATGACTTAGAGTTAGGAGCAGTAGTGTTCGCTTTAAAGATTTAGAGGCACTATCTGTACGAAACAAAGTGTACCGTGTTCACTGACCACAAAAGTTTACAACACATCCTGGATCAGAAGGAATTGAACATGAGACAATGTCGTCGGCTGGAATTGCTTAGTGATTACGATTGCGAAATTCGTTATCATCGAGGGAAAGCAAATTTTATGGCTGACGCTTTGAGCAGAAAAGAAAGAAGTCAACCATTACGCGTTCGAGCCTTAGTTATGACTATTGGTTTGAATCTTCCCAAGAAAATATTGGAAGCTTAGACTAAGGAAAGAAAACCAGAAAACCTCGATGCTGAAGATGTGGGAGGTATGCTGATTGAAAATTTAAGGGAATAAGACAATCCCAGGAAGGAAGAGTTGGAACCGCGTGTTAACAGAACGCTGTGTTTGAATAACAAAAGTTGGTTGCCATGCTACGGTGATCCCAAAGGACATCTGATCATGAGCATGATGTCCTACAATCAAAATAGTCTGTTCATACCGGGTTCTGACAAAATGTACCTAAGACCAAGAAAGCAATTATACTGGTGGCCCAACTGAAGCCGAATTACAACCTATGATACAATGTTTGACGTGTTTGAAGGTCACAATCTGAACACCAAAAACCATAATGGAATGTTGTGCAACCTGAGATTCCTTAATGAAGTGGGACAATATCACATAATATTGTCACCAAAGAGCTCCTGACGTAAAATGGTTATGATACCATTTGGGTAATCATAGTCCGTCTTACCAAGTCTGCACACTTTTTACCGATGAGGGAAAATGACTCTATGGAAAAATTGGCAAGACTGTACTTGAAAAAAGTAGTCACGAGACATGGAATACCAGTCTTAATCATTTGTGACCATGACGGTAGATTTACGTTAAATTTATGGAGGGCATATTAAAAGGCTATGGGTACTCATTTGGATATGAGTACGGCTTACCATCCGCAAACCAACGGACAAAGCGAAAGAACCATTTAGACACTAGAAGACATGTTACGCGCTTGTGTGATAGACTTTGGGAATGGTTAGGTAAAGGCCCTGTCCGGCTAAATCGAATTTTCGTGATAACAATAGTTATGCATGCTAGCAATTAAAGGCTAGCCATAAGTTCGAGGCACTTTATGTTAGAAGTGTCGAACACCTGTTTGTAAGTCTCGGAGTCGAAAGACGCTCACATAACCATTGCCAGAAAGCTATTCACGAGACAACCGAGAAGATTGTTCAAATCAAGCAAAGAATTCATGTCGCTCGTGATCGCCAAAAGAGTTACACCGATGTGAGGCATAAGCCTTTAGAATTTCAAGTTGGTGACCGAGTCATGTTGAAGGTATCACCTTGGAAAGGGGTTATCTATTTTGGCAAATAGGGGAAGTTGAACCCGAGGTATATTGGACCTTTCAAGGTGCTAGCCAAAATGGGAACCTTTACTTACAGACTAGAACTTCCTCAATAACTAAGCAGGGTTCATAGCACGTTTCATGTATCCAATCTAAAGAAGTGTTTATCCGACGAGTCGTTGGCAATTCTATTGGATGAAATACAAATTGATGATAAACTCCACTTCATTGAAGAACTAGTGGAAATTATGGATCGTGAAGTCAAGCAGTTGAAGCAAATCCGTATCCCCATTATCAAAGTCCGATGGAACTCTAAGAGAGGTTCTGAGTTCACATGGGAACGTGAAGATCGATTCCGGAAGAAGTATCTGCACCTCTTTACAAAAACCACACCCTCGACAAGTGCCGCATCTTGAGCCTTGCGGAAAAGGCTCTTTTAACGGGGGAAGACTATAACATCTTGTTATTTCAGGTCATTTTACGACTCAATTCTTGTCATTATTTATTTTTAGGGTTTTACGCGTTCGCTTTTAATTTTCATTGTTTAGTTAAATCACGTAAACTAAAAATCAACATTCAACGTAAACGGACATTAAACAAGTAAAAGTTTACGTCAAGACAAGTGTGTGAAATAATTATTAATGAAGGATAATTATATACTTTTCATCATTTTATTTATTATTGTTTCCGAAAAAGCGTTTACGTTTCGCAATAAAATACATTTAGGCATACTCGGAAGCACCAATACCCATTTATACTGAAACAAATACCCACTTTTATACCCAATACACAAAAATTAAATCACTTCTATACCACTACACTAACATGGCCGGATCTAGTAAAGAATAAAACACCAAGACCATTTCAAATATTACTTCAAATTAAATACATGCTTATTCATACCACAATATCACGATCCCTCTCCTAGGGAGGATGAGTAACAACCCTTACATAAAAGTACCCGAAACCACCTCCCATACTCATGTTTAGGTTATTATTTTTTGATATTCTAGTATAAAAATAGAGAGGCAATATGCAAAACTCCAAACTCTTTACCCATTTCAGTAAACAAATCAACATTTCTCTCTTCTTATTCACTCTAGCTCACGGCTTATTTTAGATTTTTAAGGTGATCATAGCTTTTGATTTTACAAAGATACAAGCATACTAGTGTTCTTAAGGTTCATATCTAAGGTGTTGCAAGATGGTTTGGAAGCTTTGGTATTGATTTAGCAAGGTTGTATATCAAGAAGAAACTATGATTTTCTTGGATTAAGTTTCATCTAGGGTTTGTAATTTGGGGGTTAACTTTGTTCTTTATTCTCCTACACTAACATAAAGTTTACTTGAACCCTAACATTTCCATTTATTCATTTACATAATTTATATACTTGTTATTATGTTAATCACCACCTAGGGTTTGTTTTTATGATTTTAGATAAAATAAGTATAGCATGCTTAGGATCGAATATTATATATAGATGAAATTTGTGAAAGATGATTAAATGCAAGAAAACACTTTATATAAGTGTGGAATAATTTATAAAGATCATGGATAATTTAATTGTTAATAAGGTTATTATAAAAGATTATTGTATAGAAATTATTATAAGGACAAATCTAGGACTTAAAAGACTTGGGACATAAATGACGACACAATCTAGATGACTCAAAATATATAAGACTTGTGGTATAAAGTAATGTAGAGGACTTGTGCAAATTTAATCAAGTAATAGATTATTAAAAACTAGTTTATAATTTATATATATAACACGGAAAAGGGGATTGTTAGACTGTTTTTTATACTTTTGTTTGAATTGTGAACTTTAAAAATTAATGGAACCTACAATGTATCAAAGTATAAATTATAGAATCTTAATCATATAAAGAACCTCGAAAAACCGAGCTATAACTGAGAATTTAAGATATTTACAAGATTACGATAAATTAAATATAATAAAAGTTTATAAAAACTGGTACTGTTTCATATCTGATTAAATTTTATAAATATTTTATTATGATAGATCATCTCAATAGGAAACCGTGCATATAAAGAACATTAAAAACAGAATTAAAACGAATGAGTTACGAGTTTTACAAGTTTTACAAGTTTTAAGTTTATAAAAATAGTTTTATAGACTGATTGAATTAACTGTTTCTAACTATTCAGATTTTTATAAAAAGTAGTGAACATTGTTATTTAAATAGATTATTTCATCACGATTCCATACATATAAAGAACACGCGAAACATAAGAGTTAAAATGAGCAGGTTACGAGTTTTCAAAGATTTCGGATAAATAGAAATAACAATAAACTAATGATATTATTTATAAATATATTTTTCAAAATAATTTTTATAAAAATATAACATTCTGATGAAAACTAAAAATATGGTTTACGAAAAAACTGTTTTTTTAATTTTTTTTTACAAGGTCCTGATTGGGGCTATAAGAACGTTAAAAATTGTCGCATCATTATATAATATTTGTATAGCGTTTTTAACTTATAAATATAATTTTAATCAAACAATGTAAACTAATTAAATAATAGTCATTTATGAAACAATAAAAATATAAATCATATACTATAACAAATAATCAATGTTGGACAAATGATAATAACTTTATTTTACGGATATCAAATAACTAAACATTTTATTTAACAATTACGATATAAACATTGCTGTTGACTTATATCAAATAAACAAAAGCTATTAGGTGTGGTGTAACTATATAAAATTTGATAATGTATTTTATATTAAATACTGTTATATGTAAAACTGCCCAAAATTAATTGGGTGCACACGGATTTCACGAGACATTAAACATACTTGATTTAGAAAATCACCATTCACTAAGGTGAGTACAAAGCCCACATGCTTAAATTCAAACAATTACAATGAATTTACAACTTTGATGTGAGAAACATGCATTGTTTTTACAATTGGCATACGCAAGTACAACTTTAACAAAATTACTGATTTGCCTAATTAGCTATAACCTACTATAGACCCCTGAATCATGAACTATAATACTAGGAATAATAAGCAAGAATGTTATGAATAGGTCTATTTGAGATTGACATCCTCGTTCGGGTGAGTAGCGTTCACTAGTTTCGGAGGTACTGAAATGACGAATGTATACCATGCCGGAACAATTTAGATATTGCGGGTTGAACATCTACACGGGCACATTATTTGCATTAATTTGCATACACTTATATGTTGTAGCTTTAGTGTCATGATCTTTAGAGCTATAAAGCAGACGTAATTACTTTTTTTGATATGTAATCGTTACTTTAATCATAAGACACGTTGGAAATCTTGCGGTCCTACTTTATATATTACTTAAACCTGTGAATTCACCAACTTTATGTTGAAGTTTTAAAGCATGTTTTTCTCAGGTCAATAAGGTACAAGAAACAAGGATACATTGGTGCTCATCATTTTGGAAGTCAATTTGCAATAAATATTTAAGTGCATTACACTTTGGAGTATTTGTTATGTATTAAAATCTTTCACAATTATAAGGATGAACAAGTTAAGCTATGAGCTTATGTAACAAACAAGTTTATTAAATCCAATGTATCATTTTCAAACGACTCATTAGAGGTCATTCTCATATCTTGTGCTATTGATCTATGATGTAACACTCTCAGCCCCTTATTCCGCTTTGACCCTATTTGGGGGTGTTACATTACATTTATATTTTCCTTTATCGCTTTATATTTATGTTTGCATTGCATCTATGTTTGTGTTGTATATTGTCTTGTGGTGATATGCTTTGTTTGATGTTATTTAGTATAGTTGTTGTAGTAGAACTATTATGGACATCTTTCATATTACGTCAAACTTGATTGGTTGTTTGATACAAAAGTTTTAAGTTTATAAAGGAAACGTATTCACTCCCCCTACGATTCCATAATTGGTATCAGAGCCACATCGCTCTAGTTTTCAAAACAAATTGTTTTTAAAATAGAGTACGGTCCATGTATCAAATTTCCTATCAAGCGACACATAATGTGAAAAGTTCTTTGTTTAGTACTTACAAGTTTTGGTGTTAAATATAAAGTGTTACAATAGCTTGAAGGTCTTTTAAAAAATCCCATACAAAGGGAATAATGTGTCTGAAAATGAAATAAACGACTCTGCCAAAATTTTACCACTTCAGGGATCCACGGATCTACCAAAAGTAGATCCATCCATGAGATCCGTCGGTGGCATTTTCAGTTTTTGTCAAACTTCAAAAATTCGTAGAAAATCAACCGTGCTCGGATTTTGATGATTCAAAAACCAAAATTGAAGGATTTTGAGTGTACTTTCCAATAGAATTGGTCTTAATTACTAATTCAAGTTTTAAGTTTGTTAAATAAGCAAAATGCCATAGAGTGTCCAAAACTAAAATTTTGTTTTAGAGTAAAAAGTTGATTTTAACCTTTCCTTTCTTGTCGAACATAGCTAGTTGGTTTCCTTTTGAAAGTTGATGTATTTTATCATTGGAAAGTAAATGCCTTTTTCAAACTTACTAATGGGGAGAAAACTAATTTATTTACAAATAAAATCAAGCTATGTATACATTGTTATATTTTATACACAAAATGAAGTATAGTATTTTTTTGTGTTACGCTAAATGATTATTTGTTCTACTTTACATCTTAATATTGTTAATTAATCTCTTATATACTCATTGCATTTATAGTTGAGCTTCTTTGTTGATTAGCATAATTTCGTCATGTGTGTTATTTATTAGTGTTCATGTATATGCGTCAATTGATCTTATGGTAGATCTCTTGCACTAAGTTGAGAAATTGCTTTTGCATTGCATATAGTATAAGACACTATTTTACAAATGATTATATATCAACATTTTGTAAATCTTATAATTTATGTTAACCCATTTAGGATTGAGAGCTAAGCAAGTTTATCAAACCTTTTGAAAAATATTATCTTGCACGATTATCGTGTTACTAGTTCATGTGATAAAATGTGTCACCACTATATATTCAACACCTCCATTTTATCAAAGTCTCAAGAAGGTCTCTAGGATATGTCATCCTATTATCTTGCTTAAACATAGATTGTCTAAACAAGAGAAATACCATAATAGACACATTAGGTAATGAAGTAAAAGTAAAAATGTTTTTGAACTAGTTAGATGCTTGCATTAGTCCTAAATCGCATTCAAACTAACAAATATTTGGATTAAAATGAACATGGAATTTCTTGTAATTATAAATTTGAAAGATTAACTTTCTTGATAAGAAAACACTTTCATTTTGAAGTTTTATCTTTGAATAAAATTTCAAATTAACATTAACTTGAAATGAAAATATTCACTCTAGTCAAAAGCTTGAAAATATTATATAAACATGTACTAGTTTCGAAAAAGATTCGTAATTCTTAAAAATGACTAAGATAATTTTGTGTACTCTTTAGAAGTCAAAATCTAAGCATATTGTGCATAATAACTAATAAGTTTTCTCACATGTAAAATATACGACAATACCAAAGAAACAAGTAAACTCATCATTGTAAATGATCTCACACTTAAGACTAGTCTTAGTCTTAATAAAACACATTAGGAAAATATTTATTTATTTTCTTTTAAAAGAGTGTTAGTGAGGGTCAAGAAAGATTTCGGATATATATCGATTCATTATTCAAATTATGATTGATATTATCTTTCGAATCTAATTGCCAAGTTCTTTTGAGTTTGGATATGAAATCGGATTCATTATTTGTCTAGCTTCAAGATTATATCAAAACCATAACAAACGATATTATCTCGAATCTACATACTCAATCACACTAGGTTGATATGAAAATAATGTCATCCCTTTCAAAGACGAAAAGAATATACATCGGTTCATAACTCACACTTGTGATAATGATGTTATATTGAGTCTACATGTCCAATAGGTGTGTTCCTATTATTAATAATAACATGTTTAAAATTCACGTCAAAGTTGGATTGACGACTTAGATATTTCTTTCGAGATATTCAAGTAATTTACCTTGCAATGCATTTGGTAAAGTTGTCATTTCCGAAAAACCAAACACGAGCAAATGCACAATATATATAACTTTGCTCATACAATTCAAAAGCACGAATCAAGACTCAAATTCACTTTTTGTTATAACCTTTTCTCTCTATACCAAATAAGCATAACATTATTTTTAACTAATTATTTAAAACGAGAACAATTCAATTATCTAAGATTAGGATTAGGAATTATGGAACATATTCTATAAACTATTATTTTGCTTTCTTTCTATAAGTGATCGTAAGTGGACTTCGAATATAAAGATGATTATTATTCAAACGATAATTAATCTCATTATTCTATCCAATTACAAATGTTAGAAATATGAACATAGAGTCGAGATTAGAATTTATCTAGATAACTATATCAATAAATGGCCATAGATATTTTCGAGTCTACATGTTTACCTCATTTTTTGTTATTAAATGAAACTAGGGAAATTCGTCATAGACGAAAAGAATATCATCGAATTGCAATTCAACTTGTATTGAGCTTATGTTACGGTCTAATGTTCAAATGCTTGTGTTATTATGCATGGTAAAAAATATGCTGCTAAACACCACTCCCCCCCCCCCCCCCCTCCCCCCCCCCCCCCCCCCATAGAGTAGGATTGACATTGTTGAAATTCCATCGGGAAATTTACGACAACTTCCATGCTACGCTCAAAACTTGGAGGTCGAATCCGAAAGTTCAAACCAAGAACCCTTATAACATATATAAGCTTCTCCCATTACTAAAAAGTTAACACCATCGCCCAAACAACGGGAAATCATGTTCTGTCTGTTTTCAGAAAATAGTGCGACCTACGGATCCTCCATAAGGGAGATCCGTCATTGATTTAGGTAGATCCGTCCGTGGTCATCAAATTTGAATATATTCCTTTTGTTATTTTGCACTTGTCTAAGGTCTAACAAACATGTAACTAACCTTTAGAACATCATAATTTCTACAATGGAATATTCACAATATCTATTGAGGTAAATAACCTTAATTATATTATTTTCAAAAAAAGACATGCAGAGGTGCATTCTTAGAATGCGTTAATGTAGCATACTCCACATTGTCACACTTAAGTATACTCCTAAGATCTAGAAGACTCAATCATGTTTTAACTCACAAAATCTTGTTTGCTTTCTCATTAAACCCTAGAATTATAAACACATTGATTAGGATTTTGAGAACCGGAATTGAAACATATTAGTTAAATCATATTAGGACAAGTATTAGTGGTCAATGCAAATTTTATCTTTGCTACACTTCATTAGGAAAATGCAAAAATTCTATTTTATTCTAAAATGAGAATGACTACTGGAGAATCTATTGCACTAGAAATTCAATTTAACCTAATGATTGAATTGCTTCCGGGAAGGAAGTTGGGTTCGTGGTATAACCCATAAAAATGGCCATGTTTAGCCTAAATTGAGCACCACTAGTGATAGTCTCATATTCACTCTCTAACTTGATTAAATGGCTTTTTCTAAATATGCCTAATATTAGTTTACATTAATGAACTTTGTATTTCAATTATTTTGCTTGTTAGTCAAGTAGTAATTAGGATTCTCTTTAGTCAATCTAGACTACTTGCACCTTGCATATGTATTGTTGTGATTTCAAAATGTTAACTTGTTCTCGTGAAATATGATTATATTATCTTCATGCTATTTTGATACTCAATGATTACTTGCTTAATTGTTGAATGTAAAATTATTTAGACGATTTTGCTTTTAGTCAGCAATCCCGGTTTAATATCTATAAGTTTATATTTATGATACGTGTTATTAAATGCTAAATGCTAACATGTTTTATACGATATATATGTATGTGACGTAATCATTATTTTATGTAAGCTTTTATATTATCTACGTGTCTTTCTTGTGCACCCACACTATATCATTAGGTCCGTCTATCTAAATAAACGTATAAACGTCACATATTCTTGTACATCAATATATTTGATTGTTATGATTAATACACTTAAGTGACTTAGTGTTTTTTTAGTTTAGGGTATTGTCTCATTTCACTAAAATTTATTGAGTACACATGCATAATCGTCTTAATCCCTAAGGATTTTAGTTTAGATCATTTTGATCATTATCTTATTTATTTACTTGATTCTTTTCTTCACGAAACACTTTCTCCGTCCCTCATCGTAAACGATCATATACTCAAAAATCCCCATAGTAACTCTTTCCCACTCCTTGTAACTATATCAACCGTCTCATATCTTTAGGGATCCGCTTCTTCACTATAAACGATTATATCACTCATTTTTCATACCTAACTAATTACACAAAAACCTAAATCACACCTCTACCACTTTATAGATGGCTAATATCTTCTCTCCACCATTTTCGCTACCACTTTTAAGATAACCTCATACCTCATCATGTGATTGTTCAATGAACATTAACAATGCTTGAGAAGAGCTACATAACTTCACGAGTGAAGATCGTCGTATGCTAACCATCATCCCTCTTGACATTGTCAAGCTCATCGGTTCCGTTATCTTTTTATTTTCTTCTTTATTTATTTTTATTATTTGACACGTTATGTCCGGATGAGCACGAATTAAGTGGGAGGGAAAACACACTCGTTCACATATAGTCTTTTACCAAATATTCTTAAGAACTCACAAATGTGATTCTTATTCCATAGAAACTATTTCAAACGAACCTTTATCCTATAGACTCATTTCTTGTTCCACCATACATATACACCCCACTCACACAAACCAAATTGGTGACCACGATCATAACCTGGCTCTTTTTCTAACTTCACTATTAGGACTAATACCTCCTCTAACAAGAACACCTAACTCGTTTCTTTTTCCACAACACAAGTATACCTCGTTCACACAAACTGAATTGGTTCTAGTCTCCTACCCCAACATCACTATCTAGCATCAATACCTCTTCTTGATAAGAGCACATCAATCTTTGAATATTAGCCTCGTTACTAGAACCTTCAACCCTTAGGTCAACCTTACAAGAACGTCGTCTACCGCATACTCAAACCTTACAACTACAATATACTCTTTATAGTAATAGATAGTTTGTGAACCATCAATACGTCAACCTAAAACCTTGAAAGTATACTTTACTCTTGGTTGTAAAAGAACCTTTGACCCGTATGTCGATCATACACAAACCCTATAACTAGACTTCTCTCTTAATAGTGGTGATTAGTTTTACCTACCCAAACCTCGCAAGAAACACTTCAGTCTTACACTCAAACCTAACAATTATACTTTACTCTTGATAGTAATAGTTAGTTGAACAACCTTCAATCCTCACAAACATTATACTCAAAACGTGTCCCTACACAATCTTGACATCAAGAACACGTCACCAACTTTATGATATTCACCACCAAATATTGGTCCTCACTTTCAAACTTCCAAACCAAAGAAATTATCTCCTCAAGAACATTTCACAATTATCCCATAATCATTACAAGTGATCCTTTCTTTTTATTTCCCCAATTGAGTCTTTTAGTTTATTTCCACTTACTAGCAAGTGAAGAACATAAAGAAGATATTCAATCTTCAAGTGTTATTGAGTCACCACAACGTTATGTCTTTCATTTTTCTTTTACTATGAAAGAACTACCACCTCATCTCACATATCTACCTTTATTCGTCAACATTAACAACCAACAATGCACTTGTTACACTAGGATCACATGCAACCAATCACTCTTGTCATTATTAGTGCAAACGATATATTATTCTAAACCGTCTTTGCAAACCTTAGCTCAACACCTTCCCTCTTTGTTCTCGCTCATCCTTCCCCACTTTCCATTATATGGAATTGCTTTTATTTACATCTAGGTGCATATCATTTTTCACTATATTTATTCTTGTCATAATATAACTACATTCGAGTATATATTTTGACATGACGTATTAAAATATTATTGACATCAATTTACTTTTACATGTCATAATTTTTATTTTACTATTATTAGTTTTATTATTTTTCTTCTAAGAACATACTTATAATATGTCTTTTCAACAAATCAAACACACTACGTATTCAAATCATATTTTTCCATATTACCCTTATCATCAATATTTAGTTCGACTCAAAGTCTTACAACAATGTTTCTCCTAAAACACCCAACACATGAAAAGCACACATAATGCTTAACAAATAAACTTTGAGGATTTAGGAATCTCTCAATACAACCCTTGACGAAAGTCTATTCGAACTCAAATCATCATCTTTAGTAGATAATGATTTTTTAAGGAACGTATCGTTCGATAGTACTCCTTATCCGAATGACATCTTGGACGAAGTCGTTCTCATAACAATGGTGTGTCAACCTATAAATGAATTTCGTTCTTATTTATTAAAGTTGGTATGATTGGTTGGATAAATTTGGTGTCAATTGAGTCTTAGTCATCGAGCATGTGTCTTGGTTCTTTTTATTTTGGTTGTTATTATTTTTTAGAAATTAGAATTGCATGTGTCTAATTTCCAACATTTCTTAAAGGTGTCATAATTTAGATTACTCATACCTAATACATGGATATCATGCTCCCCGATAGTATATTAATATATGTACTTTTGATATCATGATGCTTAACATCTTTATGACTTGGTATGTTATCCTTTTTGGACCCTTATTTGCTATTGTTCATGATTTAAGTGTTTACATGCTAAGTGCTTTAGATTATGGCTACAAAACTAGGTTCTGCCTATTTTTGAGGGTCTATGCGACCAACAGATCCAAGAATGGTGGATCCATCAGTGCTTTTGGTAGATCCGTCCCTAGCAGAAACTAAAATTTGGAATTTCTTAATTTTTAACTTTTAGCACTTTATCTATTAGTTATGCTACTTGCTCCTAAACATTATCTTAAACCTTAGGATAAAAATAGTATTCTCATATATCTATTTTTGGTGTTACATGTAACATTTCTCAATTTCAGGTCATTTTACGACACCTATTATTCATCACTATTTATTTTGGTCCGATACGCATTTACTTTTAATTTAACTTTTAAGCTAAATCGCGTAGACTAGATCCATGGATTCGTTAGCAACCAAGGTCAATAATCATAGGAGTGCAAGGAGCTAGGTGGAGCTCGAGGGCATTAATGTAGATAGCTCAAAGTTGCTTAGAAGATGAAGATTGAAGTATAACTTCACTAGGGGTGATGCAAGCTCGCCTTTCTAGAGAACAAAGTTTAACTCCAAGGACACGCCCTTTTCGCCAATAGGGATGGAAGAGTGTTAACGGAGAAGGATCAAAGGATTGAAGCATACACCTTTTTGTTTAGACAAAAGGGGGAGAAGGAAGTGTAAACGAGTAACTTTTTAATTTTACTATGTTACAAGTTTACATATTTGTCATCATAAAAAAGGGGGAGATTGTTAGGGCAAATATGATGATATTTAAACTAAACAAGTCCTTTGGTTTTAATAATGACAAACAAGTAACTTGTAATACATAACGTAAAATGTGCAAGTTACGCGTGACCACAACTCATCAACGCATACATTCATCAACACCTCTCGACGTCCCGAGTCTACTCATGCTTCAACAAAAGGTACGAATATGTTTGTTAAGTTGCATTATGATCAACCCATTTAACAAACCATTTAAAATGATTAACACGTTTTTTACAAACTAGCCTAATGATTAAAACCTATTTTATCATTAAGTCATTTTTAATAAACCTTTTTAAGTTTACTTACATCACCACTAAACAAATGCTTTTAAGTAATCCTTTATTTAATAATGATTAATCACTTTAGTGAATAAGACAAATTAGGATTAACCACTTTTAGAAACAAATCTTATAAGATATTTCATATCTTACAAATCTTTCCTTTTTAATGTTAAGATTGATTTTCATTCTAGAACAAAATCAAATCAGATTTTATAAGTACATTTCAGATCCTAAGCAAAAGATTAAAAATATTTCTAACAATTTTTAAATTCAAAAGTGCGACCCACGGATCCATCTAAAAGGCAGATGGATCCACCATCCCCCCCCCCCCCCCCCCTCCCCCCCCCCCCCCCCCCCCCCCCCCCCCCCCCCCCCCCGCCCCCCCCCCACCCCCCCCCCCCGCCCCCCCCCCCCACCCCCCCCCCCCCCCCCCCCCCACCCCCCCCCCCCCCCCCCCCCCCCCCTCCCCTCCCCCCCCCCCCCCCCCCCATCCCCCCCCCCCCCCCCCCCCCCCCCCCCCCCCCCCACAACCCCACCCCCTCCACCCCACCCCCCCCCCCCCCCCCACCCCCCCCCCCCTCACCCCACCCCCCCCCCCCCCCCCCCCCCCCCCCCCCCCCCCCCCCTCCACCCCCCCCCCCCCCCTCCCCCCCCCACCCCCCCCCCCCCCCCCCCGCCCCCCCACCACCCCCCTCCCCCCCCCCCCCCCCCCCCCCCCCCCCCCCCCCCCCCCCCCCCCCCCCCCCCCCCCCCCCCCCCCCCCCGCCCCCCCCCCCCCCCCCCCCCCCCCCCCCCCCCCCCCCCCCCCCCCCCCCCCCCCCCCCCCCCCCTCCCCACCCCACCCCCCCCCACCCCCCCCCCCCCCCCCCCACCCCCCCCCCCCCCCCCCCCCCCCCCCCCCCCCCCCCCCCCCCCCCCCCCCCCCCCCCCACCCCCCCCCCAATTAGTAAATAGGACAAAACTAAATATTCTTGTCTAACCATTTTTAGTAATAAATCTATTATAATCTAACCAAATCAAACATGTTTAGCCATTTATGTTAAACCTTCTAGAAGCTTGTACTTAAACTATTATTTAAGTATAATTAGGGATTTTGGAAAGATTTGGGGTTAATCACAAATTGACAAAAACTGTCCCAGCTCAACCTTCGGATCTACCAAAACCAAAGACGGATCCAGGCTATGGTAGATCTGTAGGTCGCACGGAGCTAGCCGTTAGGGACAACTTTAAATTTCAAATATTGGCTATAAATACCAACCTTATGTTTTTATTTTAGACAACCCTTTCAATTAATTTTCTCTTTAGTTTTACACACACATTCTCATGTCTTTCAAACCCCACTAACCCATGATCATAATGCTTGTAACTTTCATTTGTTGCAAGCATGAATCAACATGATCCTCCATTCAAGCAAGCTTAGAGACCTTGCCATCATCATCCACCACATACCTACATATATGAAGATCTATCACAAAAAGCCAAGAGACTTGTCATCTTCATCAACAACATCATGCTTAGTGATCTTGATGTTTTAGATTAGGCTTTTACATCCAATTGACAATTATGTCTTGGATCATCATTGTACACATTTGTATATCAATCATTATACAACAAACTAGATGTTAGGTGGTTTATGTGTTTAGGACATAAAACATAAAGTTTGTTATGTTGGGCCATAAAACATAACGGGTTTGGTTGTACCTGAAGAAGGACTCGGTATTTAGCTTAGTACCAGATAAAGTGTAAGCGAAGTCGTGTGGGTTTATTCGCCTTAAAGGAGATTGTTGATTTAGTGAAGTAACTCTTGAGTTGGGTACTCGAGGAGTGGAGTAGGGAGAAGAGGAGCTTCGTAGCTGAACCACTATAAATCATTGTGTCCTGTTTGCACTTTCTTGTACTTATCGCTTTACATTTATATTTGCCTTTATCGCTTTATATTTATATTTTCATTGCATCTATGTTTATGTTATATATTGTGTTGTGATCATATGCTTTGTTTGATAATCTTTAGTATAGTTATTATAGTATAAACCTGATTGGTTATTTGATACAAAAGTTTTAAGGTTATAAAGGAAACGTATCCCCCCCTCTATGATTCCACAGTTAGGAATGATGTTTTTTACCTGTCGAAAAAGAAGTCAGGTTTCAACATCAGTTTCAAACTAATCACGAGGATATTGTATTAACATAATATGTGCAATGTCACGAGTGGCATCTAAAGGATTTGTCCCGAACTTGTTAAGAGGGATGCTGATACTAGAATTACGTGTACGGTAGATGCTTTGGAGCATTAAGAAATTATTTTCCATAACTATGTGTTAAAAGGGCCTGAATGATTGAAAGTTTGAGGCCATGGCGGGATCCAACTTTTAAATTATGTTGGTAGAACACTTGGGTCATCATGGGATGTATGTGTTTAATGAAACGAGTTTGATTAACTACATTTCCATCGTAGTGAGACATGGAGGAAGCAAATTTTATGGGCAGCTTTCAGCCCAGCTAATATCGATGGAAAAGTGGATTGTGCTGTTGAACATTCACATATGAAAATGATACTTAAGTTAACCAACGCGTTGAACGTGCTAAAGATTCGTAGAAATCTTGTCTCCGGATGGTTGCTTGGTAAATTTGGCTTTCGTGTTGTGTTTGAATCAAACAAATTTTAGTAAACATATAACAAACTTTTACTATGTACGGGTTACGCCCTTCATAAAAGTGTGAGTTGAATTTAACTTTTTCTAATGGCCATTTTAATATAAAGAGTATGAATTCAGCTTAATTGATTCTTTAAATGTATGGCTATGGCCAATTTAGGACATGCTAATTTAACTCATATACGCTATTAGTTAATAAAGCGGACACGGATTAAAAAGTAAAACTTGTGCTGAAGCAAAAAAAAAATCTAGAATGGCTTGTTAGTTGTTAGTGGTTTCAGGTTCTCAACAAGTTACGTGAGTAGTAGACATCCAATTGGGCACGAATGCTTTATGAACTCACCTTATATTTCCTTACTTTCGCTTAATGGTAAAGTCCTAGAGTGAGACTCGAACTCGAGAACCTTCCCTAGCCAAACATACCCACTCCTCAATGCCTTTAAGGAATTCTTGCGTGGATCCACACTAATGCTCGATCAAATTATGATCTCATTATGGTTTTTATCTGATTTGGAATTGAATACTGATGATTTACGAGAGCTAAACACCTGATAGTCCTTACAAAATGAGGTAATCCAACAAACGGAAAACGCAAACCTAAGTCATAAGCGGCCACGTCGCAACGCGCAAAACGACATAAGAAAAAAGAACAAAATGCTAAAGAAAATGAAGCTCCATCGCACCGCGCGGGTATTAAGCTTGTTTTATAACAAAATTTGGACCATAAAGTACGTTATGATTATCTGAATTGTAAACCTTCAGGAAACCATTGAGACTGCATGCTAGTCAGTAATCAGTTACTAAAAGGTCTAAAGTCTATAAAATAGTTTAAGAGAAGTTAACATGGGCCAACATATCAGGATCCAGATTTTAGTGAAATTTTGAGGCCCAGATTAACTTGAAGCACACTCGAGAATTAGATAACGGGCCTAAGCTATAAAATTAAAGGTATTCTTTAAATTTTCATTCTTTAGAACCAAAAAAAATAAAATAACTGATAATGATAACTGCAAATCTGCAATCTAGTTAAAATGTTCTTACATATCACTGTGTTTATATCGTGATTCTTTCACATGCTTTTAAAAGTAGCCATTTCAAAAGGGACTGGCAGTAAGTATGTCCGTTCCAAAAAAAGTATCCATGCCTTTTCTACACGGTATGAGTACAAATTCTTGATGGTTGTAGCGGTCAAGTATCATAACAAGCGACGTATAGTTTACTAGCTATGTTAATGATTTATGGAACATTAAGGAAATACTTGCATGAGAAATAGTTACATACTTAAATGTTTAAAAAAAACAATTAGAACTCTTTTATCCAATGGAGAACAAGATAACATCTAATAAATAATAATCCTTGTTAAGCACAAACGATTCAGAAAACTACACATAAAAACTCATACGGTAATGTTCCTTTGGCAAAAACATGAATCTACAAAAGATAATTAATGTAGTTCACAACAATAGGAGGTCCACCTATTGAATTGGTGCGGTCAAAATGGCAACGTTCAGATGTTTATATCGACATATATAGTAG
>BQNB010136830.1:0-17944 GCA_026074375.1 Tanacetum coccineum
AAACTAAATAATACTAAAAAAGAAATTAAAAATACTAAACTTAATCTTAAATTTTTGAGAAAATTCCTAAAAGTACTAGATACTATTCCTAAGATTTATAAAAAAACGAAACAATAAGCTCTAACCAATAAGTATATAAAAATCGAATAAGCTAAATAAGCTAAAACTGAAAATGTGCATAAGTAATTAATGGTGCAAAAGTCATATGAAAAAGACCCAAGGGCGCGTTGGTAAGTTGTGTGTGTTGTGAAGGGGAGGTCACAGGTTCGAAACCTGTGACTTCCTTTTTGTAAAAAAAACATTTTTTTTTATTTTTCTTTTTGAAAAATCTAAAATATAAGTAAAAATAAGCTACTTCAGTAAATGACTTATTACTGAAACTTATTAGATAAGCTAGGAAAAGCTATGAGATAGACAGGCTTAACAAAACTAAGTCTCAAGTAGCTTAACCTGATTCCTTTTTAAGACTCAAAAAGCTAAAGGTGAAACAAATACGCTCATAACAGACCTTAATCTAGACTAAATAAGTCCTAAGGAGTAAAAATAAGCAAACTAAATAAGCTAGAAAGCTACTAAAAAGCTCAAAGACAGTAAACTATGAAACAGGTTCTAAAGGGATTTTTGACTAAGTTTAAGCTAAATTAAGTCCAAATAAGCTAAAAATTAAAGCTAACAAACCAAAAACAGATTTAGATTAACATATGAAAAACTCAAATAAGCTAGAATCAAGAGAGTTTACTAAAAGATTAAGCTAGAAAAAGGACTTAAACATGACAGGCTTAAACTAATATTTTGGCTTTTTGATGTTAAAAGACTACTTGCAAACTTAATTTTAAGATTCAAAAAGGATTGTAACAACTTGAGAACTTGAAACAGATTTAATACCTACTCCAATAAGCTAAATTCAATAGTCTAAGGCAAAATTAAGCTAAAATCCAAACCTATAAAGAACTTAGTATATGTTGAGTTTCATCAGTATGTACTTATTAGTAAAATCCGAGTCTAATAAGTTTTATAAAACTACAAACTTGAACTATTAATAAAACAAAGTTAAAACTAAGCAAATCCCAACCTGAGCTTATTAAAGCTTGTAGCTAGACTGAAATAGAGCTTATGAAACCATTTAGATACCCAAAAACAGTTTGCACACTAATTTATCCTATCTAAATTCCTTATCCCAAACACCTCTTTAGAAAATGAAAACTCATTTTAAGCCAAAACAGATCCAATTAAGCCTTATAAACTAAAAAAAGATTAAGAACTATGGATATCAAGAACAAATAAGCAACAATCTAGGAGAAATAAGCACTAAAAAATAAGCTAAGGTAATAAGCAGTTTTAACTAGCATAAGGACAGTATTAACTTTTAAATGACTAAAACATACAAAAACTCAAATCAAACTAAATCTAAACTTTAAACCAAACATAATAAGCTAACATTAGACTAAATAAGCACATATAAGCAATAATAAGCACACATAAGCAGATTAAGCAAACTACAAAGAAATGATAGGAATTAAGCTAAAATGAAAAAGAGCACATACCTTGTCCTTTGCTCAAAACAAGGACTAGAATTGCTCTTAAGAGCTTATCTACAAGCTCCAGCTTGTTAAAAACAAGCTGGTAAAACACCATAAGCCCATCCATATTTGGCTTATCATCCAAATTAAGCTAATTTATTGTTTTGGTGAATTTAAGTAGAGTAGCTTATTCAGTTAAGCTATTAGAAAGCTTAACTGAATAAGTGAAAGCTTAAAAGAGTAAAAGAGCTTATTGAGCTTATTAAACCATTTTGAAATCAATTGTATCAATGTAAGATAGAATTTAAAAACAGAATTGAAAAGGAAATGGAAATTTCATTAATAATAAAGAGTTTACATTACTGAAAATGGAAATTACAATATTAAAAAGACAATAAGCTAGAAATTAAAGCTATAAGCTACGCTACTCCTACTCCTACCCTAGATACCTCTCTCTGTGATTAAGCTTCTTTATTTATAGAGAGGAGGGGAAGGATCCAAAACCTCTAGGAGCGTTCCCAAGCTGCCATCCCAACCCTTGATTCCTAATCCACCAATCTGAACCTTTGATCTTTCTCCACCTATAATAGCCAATGGGAGGCTTGACGATCGCCAGTGTGGCTTAGTGAATGTCAGACATGTCAGGGGTCTTCTAGAAGCAAGGGGTGTGTGCTTGATTTACCCTTCGTGTTGTTGCTCTATGTGAAAGTGAAAATGAAGGAGGGAAAGTGAAAAAGATGTACAGTGACTCGTTTGTGTTATAAAAATAGACTTTGACCAGGGGATAAGGTTTGACTTGGGCTTGGTTATTGATTTTGGGCTTTGGTTATATTTCTTTGGGCTTGGATTTTCGGTTTAGATTGGAATTGGATAATGGATTTGTAAAATGGATTAAGGCTTATGTTATTATAGCTCAAGTCTTAATGGGTTGACCCGGCCCAATAAAATAGGTATGGGTTTGTCCAATAAAGATGCATATGCCTTCGGCTTTGATTTCTTATGCTTTTTCCATTCTCGTGCTTTGTTTTGTCGGTTTTACTTTATTTTTTTTTCCTTTTATGATATATCTGTTACTTGCAAGACACAATTAACAAAACATACATATACAATGCATTTTTATGTATTTATCGTTCATTATTGGTCATTTTAGCTTAATAATAAGAAATAAATGATATGTGTTTAAGTACATATCACAACCCCTTTCCCTTGTGGGATTTGGGCCGCTCAACACAACACCCCCCTCGGGGTTGTTGTTTGGTCTTTTGGGTATTTACACCCTCTAGTATTTATCCTGGAAAATATTATGCTTGGTGTAATTACTCTTTTACCCTTAAATGGAAATAAAATCGTATTTTCATTTCCACTTTTATCTATTATCGTTTCATAACTCGTTTCTTATTTATGCTTGCATTGTCCCGTTTAGTGTGCACCAATGTGACCCTTTGGTAATTATTGTAAAGGCTAGTGGTGAAATTTGTTGTTCATTTGCACATTTCTCTTTCAGACTCACGCTTGGAAAGACTAACAACTCCTTGGTGTTGTTATATTATTTCATCGTACCAAGAGGCCTCAAGCAAGAAATTGAAGTATTTAACTCAAATAAACTGATTCAATACCCAGTTCAAGTTATTCACAATTTGTGCATTATCAAAAGACTAAGTTCAAGTATATGGTTGTATCCCTTTGCACTTTGTGATATTTTTGAAAGTATTAGTCATGGATGTATATTTTCAATACTTTCTTCTTTTCTTTTCTTTAACGTTGTTATATTTGTACTCACATAGTGTCATTGACACTTTAGGTGTATGGCCATGCTTTTCACAAATCTACTTACATATAAGGGGCCCAGGAAAAATATCCTTCTCTAGTTTATTTTAACTTAGAGTTGCAAATTTCCATCCTAGCCAATAAGCCATTTCTCCTTAACTCCTAATAAAACTGACGTTAGCATACGGAGTTAAGCATTCACACACTTACTAGAAACTAAGTCTAGACCCAGTGAGAAGCAAAGCAAATCACCTATATCCTCAAGTCATTATGATAGTTTGCCACGATAGAGAATGCCAATAACGTTGATCCATGTGGAAGCTCCTCGATCACGGTTACATCAAACATTTATCCCCGACATATGCATATAAGACTAAACATGCGATTCCCAGCATGTGTCTCGTCTTACAATATATGTCATCATTATCTTGGTATCCCTCCATGATAATCAGTTAAGGGCCCTCCATTAGAATCAATATGTCTTTCATTCATGGATTCAAAATATGCTAACTAGTATCTCATTGTAACGCCTCATCTAATTTTCACAAGTCTTGAACTTTACTTCTGATCCTGCATCGATTGATTAAGCTCGTACCAGGAAGCACTAGGAGTCAACCATTATTGTACTAATGATTTCTTTACGATTCTTACTTCTGGAAGAACCATTAATCCTCACTCACGCCTCATAAGTCTTACTTATATTGTCTAACTGTAAATGGATCTAAGAGATTATTGGTTCCGTCAATTTAGTCTTACTGGATGACAGACTTAGCTAAGCATAGTATTCAATGATTCACTTCATTCTATACTTTCAACATAATGGAGTTAGATATACAAATATGAACCTGTGACTCATTATTACTGATTCTACTAAGTCCATTAGAATTTCAGGACAAGTCCCTTGAATCTTGATGTAATTGCGCGTTCAATAATTTTAGACTTTGGTCTCAAAATCTTTTAAGTCACATGGCTTCAATATGTTTCTACAACACGCCAGATTATGCAAACTATTTTTGCTTTTATTCTTCAGGGAAAAAGTGCGTTTATTTAATGATTTTGTAATCCTCTCACTAAATCACACAATACTTAGGAATTCCCTAATGAATCCCCATGATCCATAATTTCTGGCTTCGCTTTGTACTCCATAATTCATGTCATTGCGTGACTCTGAGAGTCATACTCCTCATAAGGCTTAAGCATATTAATTTTGATATTTAGTTTACCAAGTGTTAACTTCAGTTAATTGTTCCCTTATAAAGCACATCTCTGCTTTACTTGAACATTTCAAAGTAGCATCAAGATTTCACTCATGATCTACAAACCCATATCCTTCTGAGTTTGACTTATACATCACTAGTGATGTGTGCGGTTGTCGTAAAGACTTCAACATGAAGTTTTACAACTCCCTAGGCAGTGTATCTAATCGTTGTAATGTAGTATAGGCAAGACGTGTGAGTTGTTATCATTCTTTAGGGGAATAGGTTGGTGATGACATCAAATAACGTCTATTTTATAGCATCATTTATCCCATGTAATTAACCCATTTTGTATAATTATTACAAAGAATTGTTACTTAATCATTCATATTTGAGAATTGCAGTAATTATGGAGTACTTGGTGAAGATTGACTAAAAGGCACACATTCTGGAGCTTAAACGAAGATATTTTGAAGATTACTGTTATGACGCCCAATATGCCGTATCCATCAAGAAAGATACGACGGATCTGTGCCTGCACTCATGAAAGACCACGAAGACCATAAGATCCAATACGTCGTATCAAGGAAGACCAATACGCCGTATTCAAGCTATATGGGAATAAAATATTCTAGAAGATATCAAATGTGGTTCCTACTCCAAGAAATCACCAATATGCTATATCTAACTCACTAGATACGCCGTATCAACACCGACTCTAGACCTTATAAATAGAGAACTCAAAAACGAGTTTTAAGTGTGCAAAATCATATTCTCCATACCTAAACCATAAAAGTCAATTTTTAGAGGAGAAAAAGAGCAGAAGAGGTCGAGCAACGTGATTAATTCCATAGGAGACAACGTGTAATTTCTTATACTCTTGTAATCGTTCAGTTTTTGGTATCATTCGTTAACTCGGTTAGTTTACATTGGCTAAATCATTACTCCTGTATTAATTATGATGTTTGAAGGCTAATACCTTCGGGTATTAGCCATTGTTATGTAGATCTTAATGTTTGGTTTGTTTATCTTGATTTCTTAATTTATCGTTGAATTGCTTATTTATGTCTATCATCATACTTGTTTACGTGCTTTTGTATGCGACCTATCATTCAACTGGATCTAGTGATATGGACCAAGTAATATAGATACCAGAATAGCTCTCCAAATAGTGATTTATACATCTAGATCAATAGGATCACAATTAACGACCTATCTTTACCCTTTGATTGTGAGCTTAGTTGGGCCATAAGGTGACCTTGGTATCAACGAGTACGTTCTAATCAATTGGCAAGTACTTGGTTAGTAGACTACTAGTATATGAATCGCCATTAAGCAGTAAGTAGGTAAAGTCTCTATGAGCTAGGATTTAACAAGATCACTATTATCTTAATCCCCAAGATAGATTATAATCAGCAAATAAGGATGCTTTATGTGGATGCGTTTAATTGTGACAGAATTCTACGTGTCTAGGTCTTAGGAAGAAGTCCCTCCTAAGTCTTAAGAATGATATGCCGCTTTGAGATAAGTAATCATTGCACTAATAAACAAACCAACGTTCTGATTGGATTAATAATGGTTGATACAGTTTTCTTATATTTGGCTAGACGCTCTTTTATTCTTTGTTAATTTGCTTGCGTGGGTTAAAGTGTCTTGAATTGATTTTAGTCACCACCAAACCTGCGCCAGCCTCTCAGGCTGAAAACCTCCCATTTTCCATTAGATTTAGGATTAACATAGGTTAGCATAGGTTTAGCATTGATTAGATTAACTTAGATTAGAAAAACCAAAGTATTAATAAATTGAAAGATTTAACTTCGCTCTTAGTGTTCGACACTCTACTTACTACGAAACTCCCATCGATCGGGTACACTGCCCATTAAAGTGTTGTTTTAGGATAAGTCGGCTAAATATAAATTTAAAACTTGGTAATCAATAAATTGACCATACACGACAGCACATCAAGTTTTTGGCGCCGCTGCTGGGGAGTGAGAATTAATCTTGATTCTTATTTGATATTTTGGTTTTTAGATTAGATTAGATCTAACTCTTAGGATTAGCTTAGTTTAGATTTAGTTCATATTCCTGTTTGTTTGCTAATTGTGTTTGTGTAATACGGCGTATTCAGCTTACTGAATACGACGTGTTTGTTATTTGACGATTCTCTGCCCTAGTAAGTTTATTATAAGATGGATGATCTGAACATTACTATGAAGGAATACATCAGGCTCGAGGAAGAAAAAGCTCGAAAACATGGGAAAGTGTTTAACTAGGAAACTACTAAGTATGGTAGAATCTGGTACGATGAAGACGTTCACGACCTCAAATCCGTTGAAAACAAATTCCCAGCTATAGTCTTCAATGATAAATTGACATCACGTGAAACACTATATTACGAACCCACGATAAGTTCTTTTAATGATGAAATTGACTTTAGAATTTTGTTTGACGATTTCGACGATGAAGATTACATGGTAGTTTTTGACAAAAACTCATTTTCTTATAAAATAATTTCTACCAATGATTTGAAAACGGATTCGGGAAATGATAATGGAAAAGTAAATATGCCTTTGTTTCCATCACCTGAGCCTGCGGTCAGTTGTATTGATGATTTAGACTTCTTTAAAGATTTTGAGAATGAATTTCCACCCATTGTTTACAATGATGCTCTAACGTCTAAATCGGATCACTCAACTGAACCAACTTTATGTCCCCAACATATCGATGAATTTGATTTAAAAGATGAAACATCATTGTATGAATATGATGAAAAGGAACAAAACGTTTTGTACTTTAATGATCTTTTCCCTTTAAACATAGTTTATCCAGATAATCTAAAATTAGATAAAGGCAATAATGAAAATGAAGTCGATATGATACAATCTTCGGGGGGTAGTGAAAATACAAATAAACTTGTTGATGAAAGTCATGATAAAATCAATAACGTTTTCATTATAAGAAGTTTTATCATGAAATTAAATGTAAATATCGTGACTTAGAATCATTTTGTCAACGAGATGCTATTCTATCTTAATAAGAATTTGTATGTGCGGTTTGGCATTTCGTTCGACCCTAAACGGTATTATAAGGATGGCGGTTGTGCAAGAATGCTGCAGAGGCCAAGGTACGTTTTCTTTACTTTGTTAAATCTAGGGAAAATTGGCCTCCAAGAATGGATAAGGCGTATTAGGGTAAAACCAATACGGCGTATCCACGTTTTTAATTCACGTTGACTAAGTCAACATAATATGCCAATACGGCGTATTACTCAAACACCAATAGGGCGTATCGAGTCTGGGTATGAAAGCCCAACTGATACGCCAGATCAAGCTTTTACACACACTCACTTTTTACTCTCTGATATGTGAGAAATCACATATCCTTTTTATACCAAAAATGGCCTTAAAATGAACAAACTATGCAAATTATGCTTGTATATTGCTTGTTTTGTCATTTGTGATGTATAGGTATGGATATTGCAAAAATCACAAGAAAACGGTCAAAACCGGACAAACACGGACACGGGAACAGAAAGAGTGCACAAGAGCCGAGAGTTTGATAGCAAAAAGGTCAAATAGTCAACCATGGTCAACAATGGTCAACTCACAAAAGACAAAAACCCTCAAAATACCTAAATGAGCCTTAATGTTAAAACCAATTTCACAAAAAGCCCTAAATTGATAACACCGTTAGTCCTTTGTTAATAAAGAACTAACGGCCGTTAACTCTTTATAACCAAAATCCTTAAATCCCTAAACCGAGCCCAAATAAACCAAACAGCCCAAACCCTTTATACATAAGCCCAGGTCAAACACCCATTCCCTCAGTTAAACCTCAAACGAATAACATTTGGGGGGCGGGAAAAATAGTTTTTACTGTTCACCATCTCCCCCACTTTACCCAGCTGAAATTAAACCCAAATTAACCCAATCCTTTCACTCGTCCAGCATGGCAATGAAGATTCCAAGTACCATGTCAGCGTCAAAAACGTCACCCTTTGATATTGATTGGATAGCTCTGACAAAAGAATGACACGCGGGATTCAAAACAAACACACCTCTTGATGGAATTTTACACTGAAATCAATGCAAAAAAGAAGCATACCACTCCAAAGAAGTGGGATTGCCAGCTTGGCAATCCGTGTGCTCACATTCTAATCCAACGGTCATAATTGAGGATCCAATGATTGAAAGAATTCGAGGGCCAAGATTAAGACCAAAGGGAGCGTGTAATAGACCTTGAAGCTTCTCCTCCACCTATAAATTGAAGGCCTCTCTCACCCACAAGGAATATCTAGGAGTAGTTTTTAGTGTAGCTTTAGTTTAATTGTCATTTAGCTTATTAAGTCGTTTTCAGCTTATTGTAACTTTTCTATTTGTAATTTCAATTCAAAAGCTTTGTAACCTTTCATCTTAATCAATAAAAGTCAGTTTTATTCACCTTATGCTTAAATTCAGTTTTTACTTAATTTAATGATGGATTGATTTAAACTCTCTTTCTAATCTAATAAGCTCAATTTGCAATCATATTAACTAATAAGCTAGCTACACTCTCATTTAAGCTCTTAAAAGCTTAAATGAGCTTTTCTTATTCAAATCCACAATCAAATACCTCAGCTTATTCTTGGAAGGGAAACCAGACATGGATGGGTTTCCAGGACCTCACTAGCTTATCCTAGGATAAGCTGGAGCTTGTTGATAGCTCATAAGAGCATTTATAAGCCTTGTTTAGAGCAAAAGCTATTGTAAGTTCTCAAACTTCTTTTTATAGCTTAATTTTGAATTTCAGCTTATTATTGCTTATTTTTTGCTTATTGCTGTTTAGTTTTGCTTAATAGTACTTATTATAGTTGTTAATGCTTATTATGTTTGATTGTTATGTTTAAATTCTTAGTATACTCTTATTTGTTATAAAAACTATCAAAAATTCAAAAATAGTAGCATAGTATTATAGCTTATTGTTCCAGCTTAATTGATTGTTTAAATTTGATCATTAGGATTGTTTGTAGCTTTTTGATATCTGGTATTTGTAATTTGTGCCTTAAATCTTATTTTCATAAGCTTAATATGGGTATTAAGAATCTTAAGGGGTGTTTGGCTTATGGCAGTACTAACTAGAGTTAGTACTGTCCATAGTCTCTTGAACCTTAAATTCAACTTATAACTTCATATCTAGGTTTATGATTAAAGGATTTAAAGTTATTATTAAGTCTAATCAGTTTTAATCAAAGTTTTTAAGTAGTTTTTAGCATCTGTGGTAATAAGTTCAAAGTATCATATGCATTTTCAGCCCATGTCTGTTCTAGGTGTTAATACTGCTTCCATTGCTCTTGTTTTGATTAGTTTAGAGTGTAAGAACTAGTCACTTTAGCCTGCATTTGTTAGTTTTTAGATTTGGTAATTTAGTGGTCAAATGCATCAGTAGAGAAAATAGACAAATAGCCATTTTCTAACTTAAAAATCAGCAGGTAAAAATAGTTTTTAGAATTTCAAATTTTGTTCACAAGTAGATTTTAGGTAATAGTAGATCTGTTTCAACTTAGTTTGCTTTTAAAAGTTCATTAAGTCATCAGTTTTTAAGCTTAAAATTAGCTTTCTGTCTTTTCATTCAAAAACCAAAAGTAAGGTAAAATTGCATAAGCAGCTTTTTCATTAAGCTTTTGAGTTAAGCATTTGAGTTTCAAAATACTTTTTAAAAGTGGTTTTAAGTAGCTTTTAGGTCAAAGTTTTAAGTGGTATAAGCCAAAAGTCCATAAGGATCTTTTAGCTTATTGAAAAATAAGCCTAAAACTCCCTTAAGGGACTGTTTGGTTAGCAGTTTGCACCAAAAAGCTTATTTGAAATTTTTAGCTTTTAGTTAGTATTTTTAGCTTAATCCTTGTTTAGAACTGTTAGATAGATTAGTTATAAGTTGTTTATAGCTTATTAGGGCAAAGTCTTAGCTTATTTCAAATTTTCTTAAAAAGACAAAAACATAGTTAAAAGTAAAAGTGGCTTTTTCATTAAGTTCTTTCATTGCTTATTTGATTTTCAAAATAGTTTTTGAATGCTGATTTAGATAGAGTTAAGCTCATGCTTTAAGTAGGTATAGAGCTTATTGCAATAAGGTTCCATTAGAGTGCTTAAAAATAAGCTCTAAGTTGCCTGTTCAGGCTGTTTAATAACTGGTTTTTTGTAAAAAAGTGCTTATTGGTTTTTCAGCTTATAGCTTGTCATTTTCTCTTAAGTTTAGTTCAAATAGCTTATTAGGGTAGTTTTAGGTTAGTCATAGCTTATTTGATTTGATTTGAGCCTAACTTTGCTTATTAGTGTATTTGTATTGTAAGAAAAAGTTTAAAAAAGAGTTGAAGTATTTATGTCTGTTTTTAAGCCAATTTCTAGCTTATTTACTTGTTTTCATAAAAAGCTTCTTTTATAAATTTTGCTTATTTTTAGCTGTTCTACAGATTTGCTTTTCAAAGTTTTTGCTAAAAGTAAAAAAAAAGGGAAGAGGGGAAATTGTGGGTGAGCAGGACTCGAACCCACAACCTCAACCCTCCTCAACCTTTATAACACCCAACACCACACACCTCTAACCATTGCGCCCTTGGGAATTTTACGTCTCAAGGTGCATTTAAAATACTTTTAACTCTTTTTTCAGTTTTAGTAATAATAAGCATTTCGAATGCTTATTTGATTTTTCCCGGCTTATTTAGTTTAGCTCTTTAGAATTTCCCATTTTTCCTGCATCCTGCTTATCATAAGCTATTTTTAGAAATTTTCTAGGATTTTTAGCTTAAAGGTTTATATTTTTCGTGAATTAATTTTGTTAAAAACTTTAAAAAATCATAAAAATAGAAAAATAATCAAAAAAATAATTTTCTTTTTTATAAAATTTTCTTTTATCATATTCTAGGCTTAGGTTTGAAATTTACTTTCGTAGGGTTAATATTTTGAAAGTACACTTTTTAAAGAACGGGATTCGATCCCCGTTCTCGTTTTCTTCGTTTTTAAGCTTTAATCACTCTCGTTTTAGAATTTCCTTAGCATTTTCTTTTTAATAGTCATTTAGGATTAGAAAAAGTTTAGAAAATCATTTAGGGATTAATTTTAGTATTCTTGCTTATTTGTCGTGTTTAATTAAATTCCCGTTAAAGTTTTTTTCGTAGATAGTTTTAATTGTACCTTTATTTTTCACTATTAGGATTTTAGAAAACAATCATCTTCGAACCAATTCAAGTCATTGTCCAGATAACAAACGAGATCTCAATTTCATAAGTCTTTGGGAAAACGACCCGGTAATCACTTACCGGTTAAACGTGGAGTATTTTTATAAGATTTTTCCTACTACCTTTGTCCTCAAGGGTAGTTTTGGAATTTTCTATACTTTGGTATTATTACGTATATATAAACTTTACATACATCAATTTTTTGGCGCCGTTGCTGGGGATTTATGATTAAGATTCCTTCGTTTGCATTTGTTGATCGTGATTTGGAGAACCTTTCGTCTTCGAAAGTTACGCTTTTGAAAAAATCAAAAATAAAAAAAATTATAAAATATAAAAAGTAAAAAAATATTTTTTTTCTTTTTAGTATATTTAGAAGTTAAATAAATACAAAAAGACAAAAATATTTGCTCTTCTGGATTTTTCAATTTTTATTGTTTCTCTTAATTATTAAAATACACATCAATTTAATTCTCTTACTAGAGAATTTGTGAATATTCCATTAATAAGTTCCCAAACTTAAGATTCAAAAATTTACCGTCTTGTGTCACTTACGAAAAAGGCGCACCTCTTTTGTGAAATAAGCTATTAGGAGGGTTGTTCCACGGAACTACAACCCGAATGAACAAACGTTTTTAAGGAGATTCGCTCCCACTACGTCCCCCGTTTGAAAATTTTACTTAAGGGAGTTACCCTAAGTTTGTTGATTATTCGGTAAAACAAAAATATTTTTGTGTATATATATTTTTCTCTTCATTTGTTTGCTTAGTGCATGCGCACTAGAAATTCCAATTTTCCAAATAATTCAAACGTAACCATTCCGAGACGTCGAAATAGAGGACGTGCTCCAAACGTAGTCAAACCCGAGCTTCATACTATCGTTGAAGTTGCACTAATGGCGGAACGAACAATGGAAGAGCTACTACGTGCACCCACGGAAGGGAATGGAGAAGCTATCGTTTTACCGAAAATTAATGCGGATCATTTTGAGATTAAAATGAATTTGTTACAATTAGTTCAAGCTAACCCGTTTCACGGTTATAAGAGGGAAAATCCCCACGCTCATATTAATAGTTTCAAAAGGATTACCTCGACTTTACGATTTAGGGATGTTTGATGAAAACATTCTTTCTCTTTGACGAAAACACTCTTTGTCTTTCCTCACACCTCTTCCTTCTCACTCAATCACGCCTCTACAACCATAGAGATGTTACTTCGATGAAAAACTACTACCTTTTAGACAACCTTATACCTCGTCGTGTGATTGTTCTATGAACATTCGCAATGCTCGAGAAGAGCTACATAACTTCATGAGTGTAGTTAATCATACGTTAACCACCATCCATCTTGACATTGTCAAGTTCATCGCCTCCATCTTCGTTTGTTTTCTTTATTATTATTATTATTATTATTTTCGCGTATGGAACACAAGAAAGATACGTCACCATTTCCTTCGGGACAATGTCCAAAAGGAAACATCTCCATCGAAAAGGTTACGTCTGAAGATAACATCGCCGACATTCTTTCTTTACCCATCAAGCGTGAATCATTAAATTATCTTCGTCAAGGTTTAGGTATGATGGAACACATTTCATAAATCATTCTCTTCTTTTCTTCTAGTCTCGATTCTAGTTCGTGTTCCATTCTGTGTCGTGACAACCTAACTACTTCATCCAAAGTACTTTAAGTATTTTTAATTAGCGAAATGCAAATTAAAATGTCACTTCTTTTACAAAATTCATCAAGCCCTAAACCCCTCTCCTGTTGGCGATCTGACGGCCCCCAGATCTATTCTGGCGGCCCCCAGATATATATGGGACCGCCGACAGCAAGTGTTTGACATGCGTCATCTCTTTTTCAAATCATAAAATGAACACCCTTTCTCTCTTTCTCTTCTGCTACCAGTTGACGTCTACTCCACCCCTAAACCTATGCCGAATATCTCTCAAAAGATCAATGGGTCATCCTTATATCCTAACACTCATAAGCATCATTGCTTATGTTGTTAATATTCAAGTGAATTTCATAATGAAACGCGTCTCAATCTCAAACACAATCCTTACAATCGTCATACTCATAAATTGGTCGTCACTCCTCGTAATTTTTTTTTCTCACCTCGAATGGTCTTTTCACTTCTAAACTATTCCTCTCTTTCTTAATAGTCTTCTCATCTCTGATAGTAGTCTTACTTCTGATATTCTTTTTACTTCTAACATTTCTTCTTACTTCTAAACGTTCCTTTTCACTTCTAATAAATATCCTAGCTTCTAACGTCTCTTCTCACTTCTAAACGTTTCTTTTCTCTTCTAATAGTCTTGTTACTATTAGAATTCCTCCTATATCCCTTGACAACTTAATTATTTCATCTGAAATATTTAAGTAAATTGCGAAATGCAAATGTTACCCCTTCGCAAAGCTTTCCACTTTCTAGAAAGTAAAGAACATAAAGAAGATATTCAATCTTAAAGTGTTACTGAGTCACCACATTGTTGAGTCTCTCATTATCCTTTCACCATAAAAGAACCACCACCTCATTTCATATCCCACTTTGTTCCTCAACATTGTCAACCAACAAAACACCAAACAAACCTTTAAATGCTCAATCATCCACCTGTGTCTCGATAGGATCATATGCACATCAATTGTTAGTGCAAACGATATATCAATCTTTTCTATCAACATCTCGTCAACACGTTCCTTCTTTAGTATCGCTCATCCTTTCCCACTTCTCGGCTCTATGGAATCATTTTCATTCACATCCAAGAGCACATCGTCTCCATCCTTGTGTTATTTTTTTGTATATATACATATTTTTTTTACATATTTTGCCAAGATATTAAGTATCATTCGTCTACTTTAAAAAAAAATTATTCTCATAATTTTTGTGTCAATCAATAAACGAATCCCATTCTTGTTTATTAAAAGTCAGTATAATCTTTCTTCGTAAACATACGTCTTGAGTCTTTTAATTATATCATTTAGATTTTTGTTTTTAAAATAATGTTTGCATGTGTCTAGCTTCTAACTTTCTTTTAAAGTGTCAAACTCTAGAATACTAACACCTAAAATGCATGTCTAGTTCCCCGCTAATATCTTGCTATACATATATGTGCACTTGTCTACTAACTTTGTTTTGTAGCACACATCCATATCTTAATTCCTTGGTGCCCCAATCAAAGGGGAGCTTACACCGAGGGGAGCACTTACAAGCATCCTACTCATTTATATTACATTCATCGAACGACTTTATCGATGGTAATTCATTTGATCCATGGATCCGCTAGAGTCTATATATAAGGAATGAAACTATCATGGGGATGCAATGAGCAAGGGGGAGCTTGAATATATATGGGTAAATAGCATGGTGTTGGTTAAACCGTGATGATAGAAGACTTCATTGGGATGATGCAAGCTCACCTTTAAACCGGGATGATAGAAGACTTCACTAGTATAATCTATACTTGGAGCACCTACCTTTTCCTCATTCCCTCATCCTATACACTCGAAGTACCTACCTTCTTCTCTTACCTACTTCTCACCTCTCATGACCTTTTCTAAACTATTTAAAGAAACACACAATCACCTTCACCTTTATTTCTCAATTCTTCTCCTCATACCTCAAACCTATATACTCGGAGCACCTACCTTAACCTATATGTTCCAACCATTATCCTCATAATACCTTTTTGCTTCGACAAAAGGGGGAGAAAGGTGTGTAAACGAGTAACTTTTAAACTTTACTATGTGCTATAGTTTACATATTTTGTCATCATCAAAAAGGGGAAGATTGTTAGTGCAAATATTACGATATTTAATCTATACGATCTCTTTATGTTTTGGTGATGACAAATATGTGACTTGTAATACATAACGTAAAGTGCGCAAGTTACTCGTAATCACAAATCATCAATGCATACATGCATCTACATCTCTCGACGTCTCAAGTCTACATCAACATCGACATTTGTTTGCACCCGACGTAAATCACGTAAGGTATGTACAAACAAAATTAAACTTGTAGGATGATCAAAGAAATAAGTTTTTGTCTTAAACTTTATATTTTTATAAATATACCAAAAATATTTCTCAAAAATTATTTAGACAAATTATTTTATTATAAAGAAATGTTTTATTTGGTAATTAATTTGAATTTCAAAATCTGGTTCTTTTCCCCCCAAAACATGTTTAACTTTTACCAGACAAGTTTGTCACCACAAAAAGACAAAAATAGGAGCGTCTGTCGGGGCGGTCCCTTAAATAGTCCGACGGCCCCTTAATTGTCCGGCGGCCCCCTAATATATCTGGGACCGCCGTTGACAGACTGGTAGTTTTCAGCTCCTATAAATAGTGGGTCACCTCCAACCATTTGAAGAACTCTTTTGCACGAATTTCTCTCAATTCTTTCTCTCTCTAGATCTCACTAAATCTTTATAAATCTTTGATCATTTAACTTGTTTAATCTTGTTTAAATGTGAACCAATCCTCTACTCTTTCCTTCTTTCCTCAAGTGCAAGAGAAGAACTTCGTTCATCTTCAAGATCCGAAGTTATGTAGTCTAGTTAGTCCATTTGTAACATTTGTTACATATAGATCGAGTCCATGTCTTTCAATCTTTAGTAGTGTGTAGATCCAAATGATGTATATATTTAGATGGGTTGATTGTGGGTTGGTTAGTATTTTAGGCCTTAAAATACTTTGGTGAAGTGGTAGATTGGTTCTAGCTAAGATTAGGACTCGACATCTAGCTTAGTGTTAGAAAATAATGTAAGCAACACGGTTTATGTGTTTAGGCCATAAAACACAAGGTTTGTTATGTTGGGCCACAAAACATAACGGGTTTGGTTGTACCCGAAGAAGGACTCGACATCTAGCTTAATGTCAGAAAATAATGTAAGCTTTGGTATAAGGTTTTCTCCGCCAAAAGGGAGCTTGTTGATTAGTGAAGTAACTCTCGAGTTGGATACTCTGGGAGTGGAGTAGGGCGAAGAGGAGCTTCGTGACCGAACCACTATAAATCACCGTGTCGGTTTGCATTTTCTTTTACCTTTCGCTTTACTTATTTCTTTATTTACCTCTTTACTTTTATACTTGCATTGTGCTCATGATTGTGTGAATGGTTGTGTATATCTTGTTAGTTAAGGTTGTGTAGATCTTTGTGCTAAATATTGTGAGTACGGTTCTATTGTCAGAATATGCGTTGGCTAATGTAAACATGTTGTCGACTCTTCTTATATTAAGTCAAACTTGATCGGGTAATTGATACAAGAGATTTAAAGTTTTTTAAGGAAAACGTATTCACCCCCTCCCCCCCTTTATGGTTTCCACAATGTATATTGTTTTGTTTAGATTCTTTGCAAGATTAAGTGAAGTAATAGGAATTTGCTTTGCATCAGGTGAGTTTTACACTCCCACTTTTTACTTATATTTTAGGATGGAAATGATGCAAATTATTTTTAAATTATGAACCATGATATGTGTTTTTAAGTGTTGAACTATATGATTGCTATGTGCTATTGCTATGTGATATGAATTATATTAAGGCATGCGTATGTGAGGATGACATGACCTTGTGTGAGACCCGAAAGGACTTAGCTAGTCAAGTAGGTCAGTCTTGCGCGAATATATTGTAGGACGGAGGGGTACGATCCACCCTAGATAAATGTGAATTTATTTTGTGATAGAATAGCCAAGCATATATGTTTGTAAATGTTGTTTTTGTTGATCACGATGTCATAAGTGAGTCTTAAACCTGTAACTCTCACCAACAATTATGTTGATGTTTTTAGCATCATTTTCAGGTGAGCAAAACGTGTGAAGAGTTAGGAAGAGGAGTTAGCTAGACCATAGGCTTGCATGCGGAGTCTATGATTTATCTATTTTAGTTTTCATTTGAACTTCTCATGTTTTGTTCTTCATTCATTATGTGTTGGATTATTGTTTTAGGCATTGTCATAACATTCTTTAGATCTTGAAGTTTATTGAAAGTCATTTTTATTTTTCTCTATTTTGACGCCTTGTGTTATGATGATGCCTATTGATCATGCCTTGCGATTCCGCCTTGGCGGGATGTGACAGATTGGTATTCAGAGCCAAGGTTATAGAGAACTAGGAGGATTGGCCTAGACTATAACTAGGAACCTTCATATAGATGCATTTAGGAACTATGTGCTTATGTGTATGATATGTGTTTAAATACACATACCATTTTCTATATTAAGCGGACCTAAATGACTAAAAACATACCAAAAATACATTGT
>BQNB010136831.1:0-17944 GCA_026074375.1 Tanacetum coccineum
ATGCCTGGCTCTACATTATGAATCAAAAGTGGCTCTACCTCTTCCAGTCGACACCACCAAAAGCACCACCAAAATCACTGTCCACCCGAACACCCTGAACACCCATAATTCTGTAACCTAACGAACTCCCCTATGCATTTCTGATACTGAAACACAAATTCGATTCCTAAAAGGGGAGTGTTATCAATGTGGGGATAAGTATGGACCAGATCATCGTTGTAAAACAGGCATATTTAAATTGTTTTAAGCTTTTAAAGAACAGAAACACCAATCAATCCTACTGCCAGTGAAGAGGAGTCGGACGATCAAGAGGGCTTTGCCAAAATTAGCCTGCATGTTATATTTGGCAATCAGGAACGGTGATATCATCAGGTGCAATCAACATTGCAAGGATATTTCTGTGCAATTACCTTACATAAAGATTGTTCAAGATTTATACCCGTTCTCAATCGAGGGAGCCGACCTTGTTCTCGGTGTTCAATGGCTAGCTACTCTTAACACCGTTCAAACAAACTAGAACGATATGTTCATGATCTTTACTTTGGATGGTAAGAAATACAAGTTACAAGGTATATCTTCGGGTCCCCGAAAATCTGCTTCTTTTCAACATTTAGCCATAGACACTTACCACACCTGTCATACCTAATCAGTTACAACCACTAATCGATAAATACCAAGGGATTTTTTCATGAATCTACAACCCTTCCTCCTTTCCGCTCTACGTCCTGCTCTATTCCCTTGTTACCTAATTCCACCCCACCTAATATCCGACCATCCCGCTACCCTCATTCCCTAAAAACTAAAATTGAGAAGATGAACTCTTAATAGCCAGGTTTATACAGCCTAGTACTAGCCCATTTTCAAGCCCAGTTTTGTTAGTCAAGAAGAAATATAACACATGGCGTATGTGTGTGGACTACCGTGCCTTAAACATAATCATAGTGTCGAAAAATACCCCATACCCAATATTGATGAACTTTTAAATGAGTTATATGGCGCAACAGTTTTTTCCAAACTTGATTTGTGATCTGGGTATTTCCAAATGAGGGTAAACCCATTCGGGTCGCTATAAATTTAAAGTTATGTCATTTGGGCTGACCAATGCTCCCTCGACATTTCAATCAGTAATGAATGATTTATTCTGACCATATTTGAGGCGATTTATATTTGTTTTTTTATTATATATTAATTTACTATCAGAGTATAGATCAACAAATGGATCATTTGGAGCAGGCCCTCACATTGCTCCATGATAATTGATTTTTTGCTAAGTTGTCTAAATGTTGTTTCGGTCAACCCCAAGTTGTGTTTTTGGGTCATCTTATTACTTTTGCAGGAGTACATGTGGAACAAGAAAAAATCATAGCAATCCAATCATGGCCCGTTCCAACTTTTGTGAAGGAAGTCCGTGGTTTTGTAGGGCTTATAGGTTACCATAGACGTTTTGTTCGCAATTATGGGATGATAGCCCATCCACTCACAGCCCACACTAAGAAAGACAATTTCCTTTGGTCTATTGAGGCCTTGACAGACTCACAGAAGTTGAAACAAACTTTAATATCTACTCCGGTTCTGCGTTTACTTAATTTCTCAAAAGACTTTACGGTGGAATGTGACGCCTCTTCAGAAGGGACGGGGGCTATACTTTGGTAGGAAGATCATCCAGTAGCATATTTTAGTAAGGGCTTTTCACCTAACAACCATTTTAAATCTTCTGACGGTCGTGAACTTCTCGCACTAGTGTTGGCTGTTCAATAACCGAGCAACAGCGACTCTTACTTAAAATATTTTATGGCCTTTAATAAAATTTTAATAACAAAAATTAGTTTATATATTAACAATTATAAAATATGGTATATATGTTTTCAAAATACTGAAAAAAAATATATGAAATAAGTTAATCGTTATTTTTTTTACTTACTATGATAATTTTTAATCTTGATATTTTTAAAAGAAGATTTTATTCACTTCTTAATCTTCCTAATGTTATTGACATAAAATATAAAAGATTTAAAAATACTTAAGTAGCAATTGGATACATTTAAATAAGAATATTATTTTACCTCCTTAATCATTTTCTATCAATACTCGAGAAATGCAACTAAATATTTACACCCCCTTACAGACACATAAATAAGATTTTTTTAGTTTGATGACAACTATTTGCATACAAATTAAATAACTTATTCACATATGACATGACGGGCGATTTTAGTTTTAGATTTAGCAAAAAAGCAATGTTGTTAAATGAAAAGTCGTGTTAAATTGTAGATTCATAGTAGCAGAAACTATCAACATATGGGCATCTACTATGGTGGTTATGAAAAGGTTTATAAAAAGTTGAAGAGGATTAAAACCTTCTACACGATATAGTGAGCATCCATTTTAAACTTGTTTATTTCGAAAAGGTATAGGATATTGAACATTTTCCTAATTTAATGCATTTAATTATGTGAGAGGTTTATAAAACCTGAAAAGGTTTATGCCTAGTTAGAATAAGTTTATAGAACAAAAAGGTTTATAATTTAATGTGATAACACAAGTATAAACCTTTTAAAAGGTTTATCATAGTGGATGGCCTAGCTTGTAAGTAGAAAACCACGCCAATGATTATTAATTTAAGTGAAAAGAGTTCAATTATAAATTATATGGTTCAAACAGTGCTTCTATATAACCAATATCTAAGTAATTATGGACATATATAATATTCATCCGTTTAACGTACATTACGATATTCTTTTTCAACTTTGTTTAAAGGTAAACTTTCACTAAGCAAAACCATACATTCACACACAATACATTAGTCTAACATCTATCTCTTGCTCGACTTGATCCCACACCCTCTTACATGTGTAGACAATCATTTCGAGCTCTATCAACTTAACACGAGTTTAAATACCAGCTTTCGAAAAAAATTAGAATCAATGAGGTAAAGTGTAAATATTTATTTTCTAAATAAATTATAGTATCAATCAAATCTCTTGTTTTCTTAAGTAGTAATGTGATGCTTTTGAAGTTTTATGATTTTGATAACAAACCTTTTATCAATTTTGACCGATTTATTCGGTTTGGCATTTTAATTTAAAAGCCATCCGCCATCCGCCATGCATAATAGTTAATTGTATTTCTTCCTTTTCGCATGTACATATGCAAGTTATATAATTTTTCTTAACTCTAATATGAAACTGTTATGCTAATCCATGTATTTTTAACTTTCAAATTAAGTTAGATCTTTGAAAATCTAAAATGAATTCAGTTCTTTGAAGTGTTTGGTTAACATACGCACTCCAAACAGCCTCTATAAGTAGTTTAAATAAGCACTTCAAGACAACCCTATAAGTAGTTAAAATAATCACTTCTAACAGCCCTATAAGTAATTTAAATAAGCATTGCATATCAGCCCTATAAGAAGTTTAGATAAGCACTCCAAACAACGCATATAAGTAAAGTCATCATTTGCTAAGTCATCATAGTGTTTTTACTAAGTAAATCATCACTTGCTTGCACTTGTGATGTATCATCCACATCCACATCACCGAGGCATGTATTTCCTTATATAGCCTTTAATTGTCACCAAGGTGTTTATTAACTAATCTAGCCTTTCTCAAAAGATACATAAACAAAGCCGTCTCAAATAAAAAATGCATTTCATGCTGATTACACTACTCAACATCACCCTGCCGATGATAAAAATATCCCAATCTAGTTATTAAAAGTAAGAAAACAAAGAAGGTAGCATGGAAGTAACTTGTTACTTCCTTAGACAAAAAATATAGCTTGTGACCTCCTTTAACTTGAAATAACTGAGTTTGCATCCCTAATAATATAATTGGTTGACCAAATTTTGGAAACTCATAACAAAACGGTGTATTTTCCTCTCTATTTTCTCACGGTAATTGTTTCTCTGTATTTGATATGTAATATTTTGTCACCCAAGCAAAAGACACAAATAATCATCTTAAATCAAACCTGCTACCTACCCTACCGATGTAACAGAGTTACAACGTTCAAGCACAAATCAGTTACTTGACTAATTTTTATGAAGGTAACCTAACAACATTTTCCATATTATCTTTTAACTAACTCCACCATTTTGAATATTTGACACACCCAGACCAGACAAATCCATTTTTAATATTTTGAATATTACATGATCGAACAATAAAAGAAGAGACTAAAAACAAAGAATCAAGAAGAGAGTTATCACCTATGTGAACAACCATGACAATATCGTAGTTCTCTTTTTTTGAACAAAGTCTTTATCAGTACACATATCTTCTAAATGGTGAATATTGATATAAATAAGACTATTTAACTACATATCTCTCTAACATATCTACTTTTTTTCTTTGAAAAGATACATCAACAATACGTCAACAAAAAATAATTGATTAATGAGAGTACTAATCAATTTGAGCTTATCCACAAGATATCATGGTCTTGTTTATCATTAACTCAAACCATCACTTTGAACCACTACCACATTAGTAAGATCCTTAATGTTAAGACAATAGTTATCTATAATTATAGTTTGTAAGTATTGCATATTAGATTAGGCAATCAAAAGGTCAAACAACTTACCCGAAAAACTATGTTTATACCGTCGACTTGATGTGTTATTTGATAAAATCATGGTTTAGAAATTGATGACACATATAATTGAATATCTATAAACTGAAAAATATAACATATGCATCCAGAAATATTCAAGGTGAAGAGAGTGAATGGAGATGACTAACATTACAAACTTCCATTAAAACATATAAAGGAAGATTCAATTAGTTATAACCGTAAAGGTAAAAAGTATTAATTGTGTTTTTAATATATTTTTGAATTGTTATAATTAATGGATGAACCAAAACTCATATTGAATTGATTTGGAGTGTGATGGATGGATGTTTTTTCGATGGTTGAAATTAATGGGTGAATTAACGTCCATTAATTAAAATTATAATTGATTGAATAATTTTTGAAAGGTTTTTATGACATTAACATACATTGAAACGGCGAAAAGGAAGAAATACAATTAACTATTATGCATGGCGATGTTTTTAAAAATTAAAATGCCAACCCATTAAAACGGATACAAAAAATGATAAAAGGTTTGTTTATCGAAATCCTAAAACTTCAAAAGCATCACATACTACTTATGAAAACATGAGATGTTGATTGATACTATAATTTATAGAAGCCAATATTTACACTTTTAACCTCATTGATTCTAATTTTTTTTTTTTTTACCCCCCGGAAGCTCGTATTTAAGACTCGTTTAATTGATAGAGCTCGAATGATTGGCTACACATTAAGAGGTGTTGGGTTCAAGTCGCAAGAAGATTAGATGTTAGACTAATGTATTGTGTGTGAATGTACGATTTTGCTTAGTGAAAGTTTACCTTTAAATAAAGTTGAAAAAGAATATCGTAATGTACGTTAAACGGATGACTATTATATATGTGTATAATTAATTAGATATTGGTTATATAGAAGGATTGTTTGAACCATATAATTTATAATTGAACTCTTTTCACAT
Organism: Tanacetum coccineum; assembly: GCA_026074375.1. Lineage (NCBI taxonomy): Eukaryota > Viridiplantae > Streptophyta > Magnoliopsida > Asterales > Asteraceae > Tanacetum > Tanacetum coccineum. The sequence goes on from BQNB010136831.1 coordinate 5,531, forward strand.
AAATTAATAATCATTGGCGTGGTTTTCTACATACAAGCTAGGCCATCCACTATGATAAACCTTTTAAAAGGTTTATACTTGTGTTATCAACATTAAATTATAAACTTTTTGTGTTCTATAAACTTATTCTAACTAGGCATAAACCTTTTCATGTTTTATAAACCTCTCACAGAATTAAATGCATTAAATTATGAAAATGTTCAATATCCTAGACCTTTTCGAAATAAACTAGTTTAATATGGATGCTCACTATCGGGTAGAAGGTTTTAATCCTCTTCAACTTTTTATAAACCTTTTCATAACCACCATAGTGGATGCCCTTACGTTGATAGTTTCGGCTACCATGAATCTACAATTTAACACGACTTTTCATTTAACAACATTGCTTTTTTGCTAAATCAAAAACTAAAATCGCCCGTCATGTCGAATGTGAATAAGTTATTTAATTTGTACGCAAATAGTTGTCATCAAACTAAAAAAAAATCTTATTTCTCTGTCTGTAAGGGGGTGTAAATATTCAGTTGCATGTCTCGAGTATTGATAGAAAATGATTAAGGAACTAAAATAATATTCTTATTTAAATGTATCCAATTGCTACTTAAGTATTTTTACATCTTTTATATTTTAAGTCAATAACATTAGGAAGATTAAGAAGTGAATAAAATATATACCATATTTTATAAGTGTTAATATATAAACTAATTTTTGTTATTAAAATTTTATTAAAGGACATCAAATATTTTAAGTAAGAGTCGCTGTTGCTCGGTGGTTGTAACTCTTTGTTCCAACAAAAACTTCAAAGTATAATGATCTGTGTGAATGATGAAGTGGCGACCTAACAAATAGTAGCTCCATTATTAAACAGCCAACACTAGTGCTAGAAGTTCGCGACCGTCAAAATATTTAAAATGGTTGTTAGGTGAAAGGCCCTTACTGAAATTTGCTACTGGATGATCTTCCTACGAAAGTATAGCCCCCATCCCTTCTGAAGAGGCGTCACATTCCACCGTAAAGTCTTTTGAGAAATCAAGTAAACGCATAACCGGAGTAGATATTAAAGTTTGTTTCAACTTCTGAGAGTGTGTCAAGGCCTCAATAGACCAAAGGAAACCGTCTTTCTTAGTGTGGGCTGTGAGTGGACGGGCTATCATCCCATAATTGCGAACAAAACATCTATGGTACCCTATAAGCCCTATAAAACCACGGACTTCCTTCACAAAAGTTGGAACGGGCCATGATTGGATTGCTATGATTTTTTCTTGTTCCACATGTACTGCTGCAAAAGTAATAAGATGACCCAAAAACACAACTTAGCGGAAAATAGATGATCATGGAGCAATGTGAGGGCCTGCTCCAAATGATCCATGTGTTGATCCATACTCTGATTGTAAATTAATATATCATAAAAAAACAAATATAAATCGCCTCAAATACGGTCTGAATAAATCATTCATTACCGATTGAAATGTCGAGGGAGCATTGGTCAGCCCAAATGACATAACTTTAAATTCATAGCGACTTGAATGGGTTTACCCTGATTTGGAAATACCCAGATCACAAATCAAGTTTGGAAAAAATTGTTGCACCATATAACTCATTTAAAAGTCAATCAATAGGTATGGGGTATTTGTCGGCACTGTGATTAGTTTAAGGCACGTATCCTCACAGATACAGCCATGGTGTAATAATTCTTGACTGACCAACAAACCGTGCTTGAAAATGGGCTAGTACAGGCGTATAAACGGCCCTATTAAGAGTTCATCAACTTGCTTCTCAATTTCAGTTTTTTGGGAATGAGGGTAGCGGTATGGTCGGATATTAGGTGGGGTGGAATTAGGTAACAAGAGAATAGAGTGGGACGTAGAGCGGAAAGGAGGAAGGGTTGTAGATTCAACCACCTTAAGTTTTGTGCTGGCTCCGCCACTGGGAGTGATAGCCCGTATTATGTATTAGCCCATGTTTTGTATTATTATTATGTATCAGGCTCAAGCCCTTCTCTAGAACACTCTATGTAATCCTATATTAGGGACCGGGTTATGATAATGATAATCATCGATTCATTGCCTTTCATTTATTAGCTACCTTTGTATGTGCTCAGTGAGCCAACGAATCTGATTCCAGAAGAAAGTGACTAACTGAAACAAAATGCTGAAAAGTTGGATTTTAAGTTTAAAGAATTAGACATACTTTGATATATAAGATGAATCAAATCGCATTGCAAATAAATGAAAACTTGGAACAAGTTACCAGTACATTTTATTTTTGGGCTTATAAGTTATAATATTTTAACCTATTAAGTTTGAAAAATATTTTATTTGCATGCTAAATGGGCTTATTTCTCAACCAATTATTTTTCAAATTTTAAAGCTTTTGACAGAACCAAACATAGTTGATACTCTTATTTAACTCATTTTAAGCTTTCACTTTTATTTCTCAACCAATTATTTTTCAAATTTCTAAATGGGCTAGCATTTTTCTTAACGAATTGTATGTAGTGATGAAATCACGGTCGGTCACGAGGGGCCACGGGACACCCATGAATTTATGTGACGTAATGTCCGTTTGTTAAATACACATTGTTATGTTTTGAATGGTTCCGTCGATAGTTTACTATATAACACTAGTTAACTCACGTGGTATTTTACTATTTTTCTATGTAAACATTCATAATTTCATATCACAATTGGGTATAGATCTTCTATAATTGATTATTCAAAACGTACAAGTATTACCGTTTGGAAACATAATAATAATAATCAAACAATGTAAACCTCTTGACGTCGTTTTCTCGGGTTAAGAACACGATAGTCCATATTAGTTGGCTCGTGTACCCGAGTCTCTTTTTTTGTTTTTTATCATATAACGGGAAGTCATATAATGTACCTGTAAATACAGCCACAAGTATTAACAAACCGATACTTTGATTGTGTACACATGCATATCCTTGAAGATGTTTACATACCATAATCATCATAGCAGATTGACATGTCTTGATTCCCATGTCTAATATTATTCTCTTCTATAATTTTTTGTGCACTGCGCAAATCAACCACGGTGGCAGCTCTAATGGCTTTCCAAATATCTAACAATAATCAAAGAGATTTTTATGTACTCAATTTTATTTCCTATAATTGGTATAAGAAATTGGTCATGAAAAGTTAGTACCTGGTCTTCCACCAGCTCATGCAACATTATGCCAAAACTCGTTACGCATCTCTTGCAGCTGAGTTTTAGATATCGGGCCATTAGCAAAGCCCCAAGGCGTCGGTTTCCTAACAATATTGGCTCGGTTATCTACAAGGAAACTTACATATCAATAGGCTTTCATCAAAAATATATGAGCCAAGAAACTTAACGCGACGATAATATGTTCAATGAAGCTATGTGTATATTCAATCCATAAACAACTTTGAAAGCTAGAATACCTTCACTTCGTAAATTATCATTGCCATTGGAATTTTGCATGGACATAGCTTAAACACCATTTTATGCAATTAATTAGTTTTCTATAGGAAGAAGAAATAAAAAATGTTATATATAATTATCGTCCTCAAATTTAAACGTTCAGGAAATTAAATATGGAGCATAACTTAATGCTGTAACGTTTTATTAATTCGTGGTTGTTATGTATTGAGTGAATTTATGTGAAATCTTCTATTATAGGAATTGTTGATCGTTGACCATTGACCATTGACCATTGACCATTGACTGTTGACTATTAATGAGTGATATGTTAGTATATGTATTAGTGTTGGCCCAGCCCATTAGGTTAACATAGATTAGTGTCTAAGCTCAGGGCCGTCTCTATAATTCTATGAAATTTTTAAAGGCCCTGAGCGAAACAAATTACATAAATGAGGTCACCCTGCGATAAGAATAAACGGTATTGTTAATAGTGTGTCTTGCGGTTTTTTTATAGATTATTATTGCATTTATATTGTTACGAGGATAAAATTTTGGTGCCCCTAAATATTTCTGGGGCCGCTGTGACGGTCCGCCACCTTGCACTCCCACATAAGCGGTCCTGTCTAAGCTAAATGTATGTTATATAAAACCATGTACTTCACTATAATATTATAGGAATTGTTGATCGTTGATTGTTGGCTGTGACCTTTTTGGACTATCAATTGAATGATGTTGTTAGATATATGTTTAGGGTTGGGCAACCCAATTTAGGTTAACATAGTTAGTATTGTAATGATAAATGTAGTTTATATTTATCCATGTACTTCACTGTAATTTGAGCAAGTCAATAATTTAATTTCACTTTTCTTTTCATTGATGCAAATCAAAGCTATTAAATGAATCATATGAAAAATATGATATACAATTAACAGAATTAGGAAATGGTTGTGTTCATTTTGTCTTTTGAGGTGTTTTTATTAATTAATTATTAGTTTATGTGCTATTAATATGTCGTAATCGTTAATTGACGACTCTAAATGTACTTGGGAAATATCATTTTTAGTTTGAAGAATCTATATTTAAATATATATTATTATATAAAATGTTCCGCTTGTATATTATTATAGGAGTCTTTATGACTTTTTAACCTCCTATTGAAAACCAATCTGCGATTTCTTACATCCGAGTATGTGTTATCATCTTTTCAGTTGATATATTAAATGGGTGTATTAATGACTAAATTGCAAGTTTTGTAACCCATGTATCATTTATTGGGGAGTCTTAGTGATGGGACTAAATCAATGCAATTTGTAGTTACAATATTAATGCTTGCACGGTAATGATAAATTATCAGTATTAAGGAGTTACAACATGGATGCATGTAATTAACATTTTAGGGGAGTTAACATACATTGATGCTTCCAATTAACCAGGACATTTGAAGTGGTTATCATCAAAAGAATAGGAAACAGTAGTTGTTCATTTTTATAGATGTGTTTTATAACATTCTTGTATAGGTGCAATTAATAAGTGTAAACGTTAATTGACTCTAAATGCTACTAGAAATATCATTTTAGTTTGAAGCATCTATATTCAGTCATGTAAATTTAATAGAGTCTTTATGACTTTGACCCATTGAAAACCATCCACGATTTCTTACATCGGAGTATGAGTTATCATCTTTTCAGTTGATATATTAAATGGGGAGTATTAATGACTAAATTGCATGTTTTGTAACCCATGTGAGAATAAACGGAAAGTTTTGTAACCCCTGTATCATTTATTGGGGAGTCTTAGTGATAGACTAAATCAATGCAATTTTTTTTTACAATATTGATGCTTGCAACTAATATAATTATCATTTATTGAAGAGTTATAACATTGATGCTTGCAATTAACTGTGAGAATATGAAGTGTCACTGAGAATTATAACCAAAAGAATACAAAAAATCCAGGGGTTACAAGATGACATCTATAATGCAAATTATGTCATCTCAGAAAACCTAGTACACACCTAAAAACATACGCAAACTCTCAAAGAACCGCTCATACACGGGGATCTGCCTTTACAACAATCACTATCGTCGTTGGAATAACCACGATCTACACCGCTACCAAGACCAACATCGAATTCGATGCCATCACCATTGCAAGCAATGACTAATGTTGGATTCCGCCATCTATGGTTGGCCATCTACTCTACTATAAATATCGTTTTAATTTAAAGCATTTAAAATGTTTACAAACACTAATTGTTTGTTGTTAGACAAACATTGTGTATAAATCATTCAGAAATGGCCTAGTAGCAAAAGGCGTATGACTAATGTCAGCTTCAATTTCTTAGTAGATACAAACAAACCTAAATGATCCGACAACTATTTAAAAGTAAGAGCTTTATCCATTTTAATTACTTGTGATGGTGATTCAAACCCCATTGGATTAATGACTAAAATGTTAAATTAAATGTTACCTAGAATGTAGTGTATTCATTTATGTTTAAGGGTCTATTGTTAACTTATATTCATACATGGTCCACATTTATCCTTCCGTGCCTCTTTTACCCTCCCTATCTTTCTTTTTTTTTTATCACTTTTTGACTTTTTATTTTATATTTTTTGTTCCATATTATCGATTCTTCAGTTTTATAATGGAAACAACATTATAAAAAAGTAACTAATATGTCTTTTCTCGTGAACGTTTTAAAGATAATAATTTGTTTCATCAAAACACGAGAAAACATGCATTGAAAGCCACTAGCCCTTTTTTATTACATCGGCTCACGCTGCTTTGTGCAAAGTGACAAAACACGAGAAAACATGCATTGAAAATCAACATGTGTTTATTCCTTTTGTGTTTGATACCTTTGGTTTCCTTGCATCGGAGGCGGTGGAGCTACTTAGCCAAGTTCAACGGGTTATGCATAGCAATGTTATGGCACCTAGATCCACGGATATGGTTTTTAAATGTATTGGCTTTGCAATAAAGGACTAGCGGCGCAGCTTGTTGTCCGCTTGCCTTCCACTACTATGTAATTTTTTTTATTCCTAAATTACTTTCAACTTTTCAAAAAAAAATCTAAAACTTAACCAATCCTTTTAAAAATCATAAGTGACTTCCGATTTCAGTAAATAAACTAGTCAATCAAACTCGAGCTCATAGGCTAGTTAGTTAAGCTTGAACGATAAAATGAAAAGTGTTTCCACATTGCTTAAATTTTTAATGAGTTTTTATTATTTTAAAAATCTTTTTGAAAAAGTTTTTACCATTGTGTTAAAAGCTTTTTGAATAACATTTTATGGCATTTTATTCTTCTTTATTTATGACAAAGTTTTATAGAGACTATTAAACACAGGGGCAATGACTTTTAATTAAATTGTAATGACTTTTAATTAAATTTTGAGTTGGTAAGATATAATAAAATGATGAGTAATTGATGTAGAAAAGCTCTTAAAGACTTAAGTGTTGTGGATATTTTAACAAACTATATTTTATAACTTTTTGTCAATTTAAGTTTAGTTGTAACTTGTTTGTTTTGAGTGATTATCCACCATTTTTGCATTTGATATAACTTCACCGGTATCCGTACATAGTAACCGGATTTTATAGTGACAGATAATTGTAGTGATAAAAACAAAAGTTTTTGGGTTATAAACAAAAAATAATAAAAGTTCGAGGATTTGGGGATTTGGGGAACAAACATAATATTTTGAACCGTTTCTGCTCGAAAACAGGTCAAATTAAAACGGTTATATATTTTCGAAACCCGATTTGACCCAATAGAAGACCCGGTTGACCCGATGGTCGAACCGGTAACCCGATGACCCGGTGACTCGACCGGATCGATTAGAGACTCGGTTTCCAAAACATTAATTATAGTTTCCATAAATAGATGACTTAATTTTTTCACTTTTAAGGTTTGTACATTTTTCCATTATAAATAGTATAGATATAGGTAAACATTCTTTTAGACGTGGCGGTGTTATTCACCGCGTGTGAGATGTGTGCGCCCCATATGAATCATTGTTAAAGGGTGTATACACCATGCAAGAAGGACGAATTTTGTGTGCTATTGGCGACCCCAACCATCATCGACTAAAATCAAATGTCTTGCGTTTAATGTTGTATAAAAAAATGGTGAAGGGTAAAATGATTACCAGAAATAAAAAGATGAGAAGTGTTTCTGGAAGTCAAGATTACATTTAAGAGGGTCGGTCGGGCCTTCCCTGACGCGTCTTCCTATTAAAATAGAGATGTTGGTCGCATATCCGACCAATTCAAATGCAACATTCCCCTCTATCCGACTTTATTTCGTTTTATCAAAAATAAAAAGATATGTTTTGATTTCCAGGTACACGAAGAAAAAAGAATAGTTTTTTCTTAAAAAATAATTAATTTACATTTTAAGTCTTTATTCGTTATTTTTTGTTAATTTTTTAAGAAGAAGAGTATCTTTTTTTATTATAATTAATTTACATTTTAAGCCGTTATTTGTTATTATTAATTATTTTTGAAACTTTTAAAAAGGAAAAGGATAAAAAAAACTTCTTTTTTCACATATTAATACCCACTTTTAACTTCTATTTTTTAGACATTCCAACCAAATCACAATTTATATACAGTTTCCCATACATTTTGCATATTTCATGCTTTAATCTCTACCATTTTTTGAGTAAAGGGTTTTACACCGGTAAATATATTAACCAAAAAAATTAAGAGCAGAATGTGGCTCAAGTACCACATTAACCTCAAGCTAAAAAACTTGATAAACTCCTAACACTTGGGTTTAGGACATGCCATATACACAAAATAAACTAGCTACATATTACACATCACGAAGCTAGGAAATCAAAAAGCCAAATCGACATAAACCAATAGGATAAATCCTATAACAAAAGCGAACTCCTCGCCATCCAACATCAACAAAATGGGAGCAGTCAAACCAGATGAGTTTGCCTCCTTAATAAACCTTTCCAAGAAAAACCCACAGGGAAAAACCTTGAAGAAGGAAAAAAGAGTACAACCCTCACCTAGAACTCCCATGGTGAATCATACTTGAGCTTGGGATCTTCTATGTATCGAGTAACAGCCGAGCATGAGTAGAAACCTTCTTAAACCTGAAGGTGACAAGCTTGAGTCGAACAATAGGGGTAATGACTTCAAGAATCTAAGGCACGACAAATGACTTCTTCTTGAACAATCTTGAGTTACGTTCAAACCCTAAGTAATAAGATGTAGCTGCAAGAAATATCTACGACACCGCACGAACAACCGAACGACCCTTTGATATAGGGATGAACACTCAAAGAAAAGGTGAGAATGAGAATCAGGGCCACATAACATAAGAGGCATCTAAGTATGTTTAAGTCACTACTAGGACCGACATCTCATTGCCTAAGCCTATCATGTGTCTTCAGTTTTTGTATGACAACAAGCCATAAATGAATAGCATGCTAAGGGATACAATGAGGAAACCAAACAACATGATACCATTAAACCACATCAGCTCATAAATGATGAGAATCCCAAGCACAAGCAACTGAGAAATGCTTGAAACTACCTCTCATGCCACGCCACACAACAACATCATCGATAGCATCATGTAAATTAGGAACCGGAATAAGAACAAGATTCGGGAACCTAGTGTGCCAGGTATCCATCTCCAAGAACCATTAGAAATAAGATCACTAACTATATCCGTAATGGTAAAAATCAATTACACAATATCTCTAACCGTAAGCATACCACGAATAGGGCATAACTCAGTCCATCTATCAAACCACATAGAAGTAGACTTACCACTATAAATCTTATGCCAAATAAATGGACAAACACATGACCTGATTTGGAGTAGTTTTCGTGATCCCCAACTCATGTCTCCTAAACATGGCACATCCCAAAAGCTCTTGCCATTAAGTTTGTACGTATGAATTCATTTAACCCATAAAGATTCTTTATGAGTTAGAATGCACCAAATATGATTAGCCATAAGAGCAACACTAAAATCCTCTAGTCTACGAATACCCAAGCCACATTCTTACTTAGGCATACAAACCGACTCCCAAGCTACTTTTGCCTTACCCTTTTTAAATTTCCCTTGACATCATAAAAAAGTCGTCATAGCTTGAAGAATAAACACTGAGGCCTAATAAATGTGCATAGAAGAAAGAACATACCTCACAAGCTGCAATCGTCCAGCTAAAGACAGAAACTTATTCCTTGAATCAATAATCCAGCTTTCAAGTATCTCAACAAGCACTTTACAGTCCTGGTATAATAGTCTAGATGAAATAAGGGGAAATCCAAGATACCTGATCGGGAGAAAACCTTCTACAAAAGGCATCGAACTCAGAATAGAAGCTTTCAAAGCATTAGGAACATTTGACGAGGTGTCATTTTATACACTATTTCGAGGTTATTTAAGACCTTAAATCATGCAAATATGCCCAGATTATGTGATTAATCATTTGTTTTTGTATTTTTAGCACTTTGGTGGCTTTTGGAGGAGTTACACGTGACTTGGGCTCATTTGGAGATGAAACAGACAAGACTATGACTCTACACCAAATTCTCTTGAAGAAAATGGATACAGTGTGTGGAGGCAGCATCGTGATTACTTGTGACAGAGTCATGTCTTACAAAGGACGACGTCAGGATTATTGCACGATGCCGTCCTGTCCGTTTTCTTATAAATACAAACTCGTTCTTAGGGTTTTTAGTGTGTAACTTTTAGAACCAAACCCTAATTTTAGAAACGATTATAGATGCCATTTAGTCCATGTTTAGGGAGATAAAACCCTCTTATATCAGCCTTAATTACATGTTTTAATCAAGTGTGATCTCCTATCTCTATTCATTCATTCAATATGTCTATGTATTATGTGATTGATTCTCATACTTCACTTCCTTTTAACATGCTAGGCTAGATCCTTTAGTATTTACTTATGATTGCATTAGATTGTAAATCCTTTTAATGTTGCTTCTTGTGATGGATGTGCGCGTTAGGCTTTAGAAAACTAGACATAAGATATTAAATTGGCATAGATGTCTAGGGAAACATAAGTGTGTAAAAAGAATACACTACAACGGTTAGGTGCTCTGCATAGGGGGTTGTAAAACTAGTGCGTTTACAACAACCATATCTAGTTTTTGGTGCCGCTGCGTGGGGAATAGTTAGGTTTCGAGCTTTGTCTACCTTAGGTCAACTCGCTTGATTCCTATCAAGTAAGACTTTTGATTTATGTCAATTAGCTTTCTTGTAGTCTATCTTTTTCTTTGTACCCTTTGTTTGTAAATTCTTTTCGTTGACCTCCATAGGAGACGAAAATCGTATCCATAATATTAGAGATTACTCCAGGCCTAGCCACAAGGGCTATCAAAACACCATTGAGCTCCCCAATGGGGAAAATGTGGTACCTCTACGATCCGACACCATCCAGTTGGTGCAAAATAGATGCTCATTCCACGGACTTCAGTCCAAGGATCCAAACCAACATCTCAAGGACTTTCTAAAACTTGTGGACACCCTTGACCTTCATGTTTCAAAAAAGGAAAGGACGCGTGTGCGTTTATTTCAATTTTCCCTTCATGATTAAGCTAGCAATTGGCTTGAACGTCTTTCAGCAGGATACATCTCCACATGGGAGGATCTGACTACCCATTTTCTTGCTTAATTCTTTCCACTGAAAAGGACTGTAAAACTCCGAAATTACGTCCTGATATACCAACAACATCAAGGAGAGTCTCTCTCTGAAGTATGGACTCGTTTCAAATACTTACTCCAAAAAGTCTTCGTCATAATGCTTGTGACGCCCATACTTTTTTGGAGCCCACTCTATATCTTGCTGGTCTTGCTAACTCTTGGGAGCATGCTCCAAATATCCCGTCTATATTGATTGATGGGGAGGGTATGGCTTTGTCGTATATGTACCTTGGTTGTTTTGTTTGTTGTTTTCTTTTGCTAAACTCCTCTTTCTTATCCTACAGAAATGGCCTTTCAAAATTTTATGAAGAAAACTAGACAAAACCCCTACCTTCTCTATGAGGCCAGCGGATCAACCTGTTAATGTTAGGAGTCCCTCGGTAGATTGTTTGACGGAAACCATTGTTAATGACCAGGTCAAGAGTTCTTCTTTTTCAAATGATAAGTGTGTGTCAAGTTTTGAACTTACGGTTGTTGGGGAAGGTTGTTCAGATCAAAGTGTTATTATTGTGGAGGGTTCAAAGAATAGGCGGTTTCTTACAAAAGCTCTTGAAGAGGAAGCTATAGTTATGAAACCGGTGTCAAAGAAGAAAAAAAGTAAGGATCCAAGGCGGATGAGTGTGAGGGGAAATGTTTGTCCTCTTCCTACTGCTGCTGTGAAAGGTATTGGCAAGCATCCTCGATTGTTAGCCCGTTACATAGGGAATCTTGCTAGAAGCTCCGACTCTCTTGCTCTTAGTATGCGACTTTCTTTTTATTTGTTCCTCTTTTTATCCCTATAGTGACTTTTTTTATCGGTTATATTGTTTCGCCTTTGTTTTCGATGTTGAGGAAGCTCATGCTACTCATAACATGCTTTCTGGTCATTATTATCGTTTGCTTTGAGACAAACTGGGTTTTTTATCCTTTGATGAGTTGGTTAATGTTTATAACATTTATGCTCTCCAGATGGCGATGGTAGGGAACATTCTGTCTAATGAGTCTAGGGTTATGTCTCAAGACCATCTTAAACTAAAAAATAACCTTGTCTCCTTGAAAAGTAAGAAGAGTTTGCTTGAGCATGAGATGTCTAAACTCGAAGATCAAAATATCAAGGCTCAGAAGAGTCAAGATTTTGAAGGTACCTAGGTCATGAAGGATCTGAGGTCCAAGAATGCCCATCATCTTGAGGAGCTGTCAATGTTGCTTAGGGTGGCTGCTTCCCAGAGGAGTCAAAGAAACAAATTTCATAGGAGTTGAATGGTTTGCAACCCCGTTTGAAGGAGGTTGAGCTTCTAGTGTAGCGGTGCCAAGATTTGGAGCAAGAGAGG
>BQNB010136832.1:0-17944 GCA_026074375.1 Tanacetum coccineum
TTTCCCATGAACTTCAAACTAAAGCTCACATTAAGCAAATACTCCCATCTCCATCTACATATCAAAGAAAACAAAGAAAGACTAAAAAACATAGGAAAGACAAAAAGGTCACTGAGTTACCTCAGACTAATGTGCCTCTAGACCATGGAGCAGATGAGGCTGTCCATAAGGAGGGGGTGATAGTGTGGAAAGGGCTATCACTACTGATGCTAGCTTAGTTGCAACACATGACAGTGATAACATCCTTAAGACCCAGACCACGGCAATGCCTAATGTTGACATTCCTTAGGGAATGGATACAGGTGGTAGTCCCAGGCACCAAGAAACCATGGGGGTGCTCTTTCTCAGACTAGGTCTAAGAGAGTGCTTGAAAAGCCTAATGAACTACCTCTCTCAGAAGTTAACACATCTAGAAGTAGGGAGGGCAGCATGGAACATACTTTTAATTGATGGACACTGTACCACCTACACCCTATGATTCACCTCTCACAGGAGGTTACACACCTGGAAGTGATGAGGCTAGGCTAAAACTAAAAGAATTAATGGTTATATGTACAAAATTGTCAAAACAGATGCTTGACTTAGAGAAAGAGAAGGATGCAAAAGTTGTGGAGATCCTCAAGCTAAAGCAAAGAGTCAGGAAATTAGAATGAAAGAGGAAGTCAAGCATCTCACACCCAAGAAGGAGGATATACATGCAGGTTGAGTCTTCTAATGATGATTTGGATGAGGATGATGTATCCAAACAGGGGAGGGAAAGTGATAAGACAAAGTCAATGTTCCAAGATAGTGACTTTGATGTACTTGATGATGACATGGAAGATGTTGAAGGAGAGACATTTCATACTGCTACCACTGGAGTTAGTGCTGATAGTGCACCAGTTACTACTAATGGTGTAGCTATTAGTACTGCTGAACCTAGAACACCTCCAACAACTGCTGCAACTGCATTTATAGATGAAGATCTTACCATTGCTCAGACTTTGATAAAGATGAAGGAAGAGAAAGCTAAGGAGAAAGGAGTTGCTATTAAAGATGTAGAAGATTCTCCTAGACCTATCAGATCAATAACTACACTGCAAACTCTTCTAACTATTGATCCAAAAGACAAAGGTAAAGGTGTACTGGTTGAAGAAGAACCTGAGAAACCAGAGAAAGTAAAAAGAAGGGATCAAGGGTTATCTCAAATTGAAAGTAATGCAGAGTTAGCTCAAAGATTACATAAGGAAGAGTTAGCAGAGTTGGACAAAGCACAAAAAGAAAGACAAAAGCAAGAAGAAGCTACTAGTGCTGCTTTAGCTAAAGAGTTTGATGAAATTCAAGCCAGAATAGATGCTGATCATGAATTGGCTGTAAGACTAACACATGGAGAGCAAGAAAAGTACATAATTAAAGAAAGAGCCAGATTGTTAGTAGAATTCTTTGAAAGAAAAAAGAAACAACTGGCAGCAGAAAGAGCAGAGGCAATAAGAAACAAACCACCTACAAGAACTCAAGTCAGGAACATGATGATTACTTACCTCAAACATATGGGTAAGTACACTCATCAACAACTAAAGCACAAGAACTTTGAAGAAGTTCAGAAGTTATATAAAATAGAGAAGAAGTGGATTGATGACTTTAAGCCTATAGATAATGACAGTCAACAGCAAGTAGAAAGTACTAAAAAGAGACCAAGAGCAGATTATGAATAAGAAAGTTCCAAGAAATAGAAACTAGAAGAGGATAATGATACTGAAAAAGAGGAGCTTAGAGATAGTATGGATGTAGTTCCAAAGGATGATGTTGCTATTGATGTTGAATCTCTGGCCACCAAATATCCAATTGTTGATTGGAAGATGCATATTTTAAATGAAAATATGATGTATTATCAAATCATCAAAGCAGATGGAAGTTCCAAGAATTACAAGATATTTAGTGAGATGCTTGATGATTATGACAGACAAGATGTGATAGATCTACATAGGTTGGTAAATGAAAGATATGAGACAACAAGTCCAGAAGGATATGACTTGTTACTTTGGGGAGATCTGAATACCTTATTTAAGCCTAATGAAGAAGATGAAATATGGAAGAATCAACAGGACTACAACTTGATAAGCTGAAGATTGTTTGACTCATGTGGAGTTCATGTACTGTTGATGAATAATGGAGTTTCTATTCACATGATGATTGATAAGAAATATACTCTAACTCAAGAAATGCTTTCAAGGATGCTAAATAGAAGACTAGAGGTTGATTATGAAAGTGAGTTAACATTTGAGCTTCTCAGATTTACAAGATCACAACTTCAGAAGTAGAAGAGTGTTTGGATACATCCTCCTGATGATCAAGATGTTGATACTGAAGAAACTTGATGATTAACAAGGTGAATATTCATAAGAAATTTTAAAAACAAAAAAAAGTAGAATTCTGTCTAAACTAGTATTTTCAATTGGATTTTTCATAGCTTATTTGAATTTCAAAATAATTTTTAATTGCTGTTTTAGATAGAGTGTAGGATAATCTTTAAGTTAGTATAAATCATTAAGCCATAATGTTCCATTAGCTTGTTTAAAAATAAGCTCAAAAAGCCCTTGTTGTCTGTTTTTGATAAAAGTTTTGTGTCAAAATTGCTTATTGAGTTTTTTAGCTTATAGCTAGTTGTTTTTGCTTAATTTTTTCTTTCATTTACTCATTAGGTTAATTGTTAGTTGTTTATAGCTTATTAGGGTCAGGCTTAAGCTTATTTTGTCTTTTCATTAAAATTAAAAACACAATGCAAACAGTTAAAATAGCTTTTTCATTTAGACTTTTCTTAGCTTAAATAGATTTCAAAACACTTTTAAAAAGTTGATTTAGAAAGCTTATAGGTTAATCTTTAAGATGGTATAGGCCACCAAGTCATAAGGTTCTGATTACTAGCTTTAAAATAAGCTCAAAAGTACCTACTTGGCCATTTAGCAAACAGTCTTTATACCAAAGTGCTTGTTTCTGTCTTTTAAGCTTATGGCTTGTTGTTTGTGCTTAATTCTTGTCCTCACTTGCTTATTAGATTAGTTGTAGGATAGTTGTAGCTTGTTTAGCTCTGGCTTGAGCTTATTTTAGCTTATAAGTTCCTTTGAGTTTTGTGGAAAAAGCCAAAAAGTGTTAAGTCACGCCTATCTTTTAAATTAGCTCTTTTCCAGCTTATTTGAGGTATTTAGAAAAGTTTCTTTTACAAAAGTTGCTTAATATAAGTTGTTCTTTAACTTTGTTTAAAAAGTTTTACAAAAGAGAAAAAAAAGGAAGTAGGGAAATCAGGGGTGAGCAAGGCTCGAACCCCTGACCTCTACCCACCTCAACCTTTCAACACCTCAACACAACACTCACAACCACTGCGCCCTTGGGACTTTTACGTCTAAGGGTGCACAAACATTTCTTTTAACCCTTTTTAAGCTCTTTTATAAAATAAGCACTTCAAGTGCTTATTCCATTTTCCAAGCTTATTCGTTTAGGCTTATTCTAAGCTGATAATTTTCCTGCATTCTTTGCATCATAAGCAATTTTAAGTATTTTTTTAGGATTTTTAGTTTGAAGTTTAGTATTTTTTGTGTATTTATTTAGTTTTAAAAAATCATAAAAATTAGAAAAATAATCCAAAAAATAAAATTCTTTATTATAAAATTTTCTTTTATCATATTTTAGGTTTATAAATTAAGTTTGCTTTCGTAGGCTTAAATTTTAGTGTACTTGCTTTTTAGTCGCGTTTCTTTAATTCCCACTAACGTTTTTCGTTGTAATTTTATTTGTGCCTTTATTTGCCCACTAGTAGGATTTAGTTTTAGAAATCAAAGAATCTTATAACCATTCAAATCATTGTCCAAACAAAAACGGAGTCTCAATTCATAATTCTTAGGGTATAAACGACCCGGTAAACACTTATCGGTTAAACATACGATATTTTGTGTAGAATTTGCTTTTAATCTTTGTCCTCAAGGATTTCTAGTAAATTTCTTATACTTTAGTATTATACGTATATATATAATTTGAGACGTATCAAATTTTTGGCGCCGTTGTCGGGGAATGAACCCGGGTCACCCAGCTTCATATCCCTAACTTCATATTGGGAATCCGATATCCAAATCTTATCGACTAACGTTTATCTATTAGCACACTTAATAAACGGCTTTAGATTTGCATAGTAACCCCTTTATATCAAGATTATGCATTGAGATTAGTATGGGGGTATCAATCTCACATTGCGGATAATATGTGGTTTTAGTATGGGAGGGGGGAATCTATCGATTTGATTATACCTGCGGCTGTTGTTCTCACGTAACTCGTTTTTCCACCAAAAATATGTGATTTGTGTGAAAATAACAAAATTTTAAAATTTTTGTGCATGATAAAGTGAAAAAAAGTGTTAAATGTTGGAATAAAGTGATGAAATAAGTGTTGTGACACAAATAAATAAAGGAGAGAACAAGAAATAAATTTTGATCCGATCGGTTTTATACCTTATCTTTTTCCTTAACATATTTAAATCGAGTTTGTTGGTAGTCTTATGTAGGCTTATCCATTATGCCGAACTTGATTTATTAGAGTTAAGATTGTTGCCAGTCTATGTGACTTGTTAAAGTGCCGATCTTAATTCGCTAGGCTAAGCATTCAGGAGTCTATTTCTTAGAGATTTTAAATTGCGAAAAACAAGAAATGATAGTGTTAATTATAAGTCATGATATTAAGCGTGGAATAGTTGGTTTTCTTTCAAGCTCATAAGTATTAATTGTGGCTTTTTCTCCCATTAGCTTGTCTCACTTATATGCATAAATGTTTAATAAATAAGGTTGTTTGGTTCAATTTAATTTTTAGTAACTTTCCTTTGACTTGGAAGTTGATGATTCAAATTTTGGCTTATTATATGCATAACATGTTTATTGCTTTACTTATACCTTAAAGAGCCTTAGGGTATATGGTATGAGTGGAGTTAATCATTTAATTCCTTTTTGCCTTAAAGAGCCTTAGGGTATATGGCATAAGTAATACTAATCACGAAATTATTTGTACCTTAAAGAGCCTTAGGGTATATGGTGCAAATTAAATCTCACTTGATTTATGTCTTAAAGAGCCTTAGGGTATATGACATGAATTAAGGCAAAAGCAACAAAAGCCAAAATTTCGTTCACTTCATCGGTTTTCAAGTAGACCTCATCGATTTTCAAGGATAGGGATAGAAGCTAATTTTTATCTTTAACCGTCCCGCTTTATTTTCAGATTTAATAAATATCAAAATAAGTCTAAAAGAGCCTTCGGATATATGAAAAAAATAAAATATTAAGATACAAAATTTGGAATAAGGGAGGAAAAGTAATACACAATTAGTATTTATGAGTAGTGTTAGTATCCTGACTTGTATTTGACAATGATCTTGTTTTTAAGCTTAGTATGAAGAAGTGAAAGTTGGGGACGATGAATTTATTTTGCTTGTTCCATGATCTAAGTATTATCGAAGAATAATGTTATGAACTGTTAAAGTATGGAAAGTTATGAAAAAAGCATAAAAAAATGGAAAAATGTTGAAAATGGAAAAAACGGGCTTCAGAGAATAATGGTTTCTTAAATCCCTAAAGAAGAATACTTTAGCTACTTTATCCGAGAATTAATCAAGGGGGATTAAGATTCTTAGTTTTCTAAAGTATTTACAATATTGCGTGAGGACACGACAATAGCTTAGTATGGGGGATTTTGGTATGTGCTTATTTACACCTACCTTTTACTTAATTAAATGAGCCAAAAAGACCAATAATGACCAAAAACACATAAAAATGCATTGTATTTGCTTGTTTTACGAATTGTGTCTTGTAGGTACCGATATATCAAGAAAAGGACAAAAACAAAGCAAAAAGACAAAATACGAGCACGAGACATGAAAGACTCACAGAAAAACCAAAGCCGAAGGCAAATTACCAAAATCCAATCCCATTAAACCTTTATCCTAAAGAAATCCTAAAAACAATTGTATCATTAGTCCAAAACAATAACACCGTTAGTCCTAAAACTAACAAACCCTTTTAAATACCCTAACCCCTGTTAACTCTTTTCTTTATAAAACTTTACTCGGCCCAAACTTATAACCAAAGCCCAAAACCCTTTTAACCCATTACCCAAGTTAACCCTTATACCCGCCAGTCAAACCCCCAAATTTAACCCGGTCAAATGTTACTATTCACCTTCTCCATTCTCTCCTTTTCACCCTAATTCACACGCAGGGTAAATTTAGCCGTGTACACGCATCAAAATGCTTCTAAAAGGTAATGACTGACACATCTAATAACTTTAGGAGCCACGCTGGCAATCCCCAGCAATCCCATTGGTGGATTAGACGTGTATGCAATCTAACGGATGAAATGATGGGATTAATGATTGGATTCTAATCAAGGGATGTAATTAAAAGAGTGAGGAGCGTCCAGAGGGCTAGAAGGTTTATCTCATGCCTATAAAAGGAGGGCCTCACACACAGTATTAGGCATCTAGGAGTAGGAGTAGGATAGTGTAGTTTAGCTTATTCACCAGCTTATTTTTTGTTTTAATTGTAATTCCAGTTTTTAATAATATTGTAAGTCATTTGCTTTAATAAAATTCAAATTTCATTTAAATTCGTGTTATGCACCTTTAAATTTACTCTTGTGCTTTAAATTTGTCTCCAAATCGTATAGTCACAAACTTATATAATGTTCATTTAAGGCTGTTTAAGCAAGTTTGATCTTCTGGACTATGTGTAATATACCTAACTTGTGTGAATATGGAATTTAGCTTTTGGATGATAAGCTAGCCATGATGATGCATTATAGGACTTACTAGCTTATCATTAGATAAGATCTTTTGAGCCTTTTATGATCCCTGTTAAGCTGGGATAAAGGTATACTTTCCATTTTTTTTCATGTTAAGCTGACTTCACTGTTTTTCTTATCTAAGCTTATAAGTGCTTTTTATTTGTTAGTTATAGCTTATTGGTCCTTTATTAGCTTAATTAAATATCTGTTATTTCAAGTTTGAGCTTATTTAAAATTTTTATAGTTTAAATTTGCAAAATCAATTATTAAAGGGGTGTTTAGTTTAGCAGTCTTAACCATAAGTTAAGACTGCTATGACTAATTAGGCTTTTCAATCAATTTCAACAAGCTTAGAAATAAACCTTTAGTCAGTTGTTTTATGTTTTTAGAGGTTCAAATTCAAGTTGAAGGTTCAAAGAAACTATGTTATGATTCTGTAGATATGATGTTTGTCATAAAAGCTTAATTGTGTAGATTTAGATTAAGTGCATTCAAATGCTGTTTTCATACTCATTTCTTGTCTCATAATGCAGTAGAAAGTAAGTTTATTAAAGTATGCAATTGAAACTTTAAGTCAAGTCTTAAACTGTCCAAGTTCTTTTTATTCTATTTCTAAAAGCTAGTTTTCAGTAGTTAATCTATGTAAGATAAAGTTTGATTTATGGTCTGATTTTTAGAATTTAAGCTCTTTGCTCATTAAGCTTCGTCTGTTTTTACTTGTTAAGTTTTTACATTAGTTTTTAGTAGCTTAATCTTAGGGCTGGACTGTGAATTTCTCAAGCTCTAAAAATTCAAAAAGAGTCTAGTTTGTTTAACTGTCAAATTTTCATTAGCTTATTCTAGCTTAATTACTAGTCTATTTTTCTTAAATCTTGATTTTATGTGTTCATTAGAGGACAAACTTAATCTGTTTTTAAGTTTTAAGGTTTAGCTTTTTGGTATAATAGCTTAAAAATTAGCTCAAAGTTGCTCTTTTAGGCTGTTCAAAGTATCTTTTTAGCCAAATTGCTTATTAGCTTATTTGAATATTTTAGCTGTTAGTTTTGCTTATTTGAAGATTAGGTTTGCTTATTAGGTCTAGGGTTAGGGCCTGTTTTAGCTTATTAAGTTCCTTTTTAGCTTATTGAGTCTAGAAGCTAAATCAGTTTCAACTAAGTGTTAAGCCAAGTCAAACTGTCATTTCTTTTATGCTTATTAGACGTGCTTAATTTGAATTTAGTTTTGCTTATAAGAGACTAGGTTTTGTTAGGTTTTTAGCTTATTAGACTTTTCATTGCTTATTTAGTCCTATAGTGCAAATCTGTTTTAGCCTATTTCATAAAAGTTTAAAAAATACTTATTCTGTCATTTTAAAATGCTTTTATTGTGCTTATAATTAAGTTTCAGAAAAAGTTCCAGTTATAAAAATGGCTTATTTTCATTAGTTCTTTAAGATTTTGCAAAAAGTTTTAAAAAATATTTTTAAAAGGAAGTCATGGGGTTCGAACCCATGACCTCCCCCTTTACACACACAAGTCTCAGCACACACACACACACTAACCATCTCGCCCTTGGGACTTTTTTATTAAAGTCCCACACCATTTATTATTTAAACATCTTTTCCAGTTTTGCTAATTTGGGCTTATTAGCTGAATGCCTGCTTATTAGTTCAGCTGAATTTCTAGTATTTATTTTTAGCAGATTCCTTTTAGCCTTTAATATTTTCCATAATTTTTATAGAATTTTTAGGAGTAGTTTACTATTTTTAATTATTTTTTCTAGATTAAAAGTGTTTTTAATTCATAATAATAAAAAAAAAATTTCTTTTTCTAAATTTTTTTTTAGTCATTTAGGATTTAAAAAATTAAATTTGCGTTCATAGGGGTTAAATTTGACGTACTTGCTTAAATGTCGCGTTTTTAATTTCCCGTTTTCATTTTCGTGCTTTATTTCTTAAATGATTTAAATGCTTTTATTGTTTACTTGTTTTTACATGTTTTATATGTTTTCATTAGTAGAATTAGAAATAAAAATCAAAATCTCTTAATTACATTCAAGTTCGATTCCCGACACTCCCGTGAATTTCCATTCACCTCTCGCCGAGGAGAACGATACCCGTGTTGATTACTTTTTATTCTTTCCTAAGGATAATTTTTAAGATACTTTGCTTACGTATATTATATTAATAAGGGGTTTTGAACGATTATCAAAATAGCGCCGCTGCCGGGGAGAGGTGTAGCGATTTTTACGGGATTGTTCGTGTTCGAGCCTTGAAGATCCTTTCTTCGGAAAGTTTATTTTCGTACTTATTAAAAATATAAAGATCCAAAAATATTTTTCTTCTTATTTTTATTTTTTCCTTTTCTTTTATAAATATTAAAAATACCAAAAATATTTTTTTTATAAAAATTTTCAAAAATATTCTTCTTTAACCTCTTATCCGTTTAATTCTTTCTTCTTATCCTCTAATTGTTTAATTCTAAATGTCGTCATTCGAACAACAAAGTTGTTTCAGTGTGCGGAAATCTATTTATGATCAACAGTCGATATAGTACACTTACGAGCGCGTGGATATTAATAATGAGGGTAGCTCGTTAAGAGTGTAATTCGGTAAATTCTTTCACTTATGAACCAAATCCGAATTCTTTCTACGACTCTCCAAAGTTTTCCGACTACCCTCCACAACCCCAGTACCAGACGTATTCTTGTGAAAACTACAGGGATTCTTACGAAAATTTTCAATGTCAACCGATGAACCAAAATTATGATCCTAATTTTTGTTATAATCTGATTTATTCCGGTTTTGACCAATATCAACCCCCAAACATCCCCGCAATTTTCCATCACTGAAAAAATTCCACAGAGATCGAATAAGGATATGTTGCTAGATATGGAAAGGCTAATTAAAGCTAATAGAACCCTTTTGAATAGCAATATTTATCCTCATGAAGAAATAAGTATGAGAGTATTATTGGCTAAGGAAAGAATTCTCAAATTAATTCAAGTTTGGGACGAAAAGCAAATTAAACCTTGGAGTTTCTACTTTAACTTTCTAATGATTCACAAACTATTGCTGAAATTTTGAAACAACATGAAGAAAAGCGTATTGAACGTAAGCAAGCGGCTAATCTGGCAGTTCAGAAAGAGCAGGAGGAGCAGGCAGCTCAAAGTTTTACTCCATATTGGAATTTTCCTATGATCGAGACTATTGTTGTTTTTTATTTTATTTTAACAGTAAAAAAAAAAAATTTGGAAAAATTATGTGTAAAATGTATAGAGATGATGATGATTAGCATACTATTCAATATAGGTTATATCTAGAGAGATTGTCTAAAGCAATCACACCCGACTTACCAACCGAGGACTCTCTATGCATGGGGGACGAGCATCTTAGCACTATTCCTAAAAAGAAATCAGACGAATTCATAAAATCTAGTGTTGAGGACCTTGTTCCAATCCCAAGTGAGTCCGAGGATATTCTTAAGAGTGATAGTGATTGTGATTTACCTTCATGTGATGATTTCTTTTCCATTGACGTTCCACGTGATGTTTCCGTGACTTTCTCTAACCCTATCTTCGATTCAAATGATGATTTTACCTCTATTGATGACGACTCACTATCCGATGAGGACATTCCAGAAGATGTTAAGATTTACTCGAACCCTCTTTTCGAATTCGACGACGAATATATCTCTAGTGACGTAAATCCTCTTTTTGATGAGGTGTTATAGGACATCGAGTGCAAGGATTCTTATGATTCCAACCTTGATGAGTCGACTTTCCTAGTCACACCTCTTTCTGATTATAATAAGGATGAATGTTTCACTCCTAGTGACGACATTGAGCTTTTACATCACCATGATATGTCTATAAGCATTGTTTCATTCTCGAGGGGTTCACTGATGAACCGCCTCTCGAAGAGAATGATGATTTATTTGATTTGGAATCTAAAGAGAATGATTGGAAGAAGATTTTGTACGATGCTCCAATTGATGATTTGATTACTGGGGACAAAGTTTTCGACCCCGAGATTCATAAGATAATTTTTCCTCCAACATATAGAAGTTTGCCCTTTGAGGATCACCATTATTTTTCCTTCACATATGTTATCCGAACTTTTCTTCCTTATTTCACTTATCCAGTGAATTCTCCTTTTCCTCTCTCCGCCGGGAGTGAGGATACTATTTTTGACCCCGGCATCTCTGCTTTTTATTTTTCTTCTCTAAAGCTGGTGGCATATGAATGTCTAGTGGAAGTTTGCTCTGCCACTTGTTTCGTCCCTATTATCACGATGATATAGGGTGAGTCAAGCTAGAGACTCGCCCAAAAACAAGCCGCTTCGTGGGTGGCAACCCATGCTTATCCTTAGTATTAGTATATTAATATTTATTAATAAGTGTGTTGTGAGGAAGCTCGCCTTTTCCTTTCTCGTGTTTCGTGTTTTATGGTTTTTTGTCCAGGATTGCCCGGATTTTGAAGGCTCCCGTGCTCGGTGTTTTGTCCATCATTCACTCTCTCTTTAAATCCTTAGCATGCTTATATTGGGAATCCGATATCCTTAATCTTATCAACTAACGTTTATCTATTAGCATACTTAATAAACGGCTTTAGATTGCTTAGGGATCCCCGTTATATTATGATTATGCATTGAAATTAGTATGGGGGTATTAATATCACATTGAGGACAATGTGTAATTTTAGTATGGGGGGAATCTATCGATTTGATTATACCTGCGACCGTTGTTCTCACGTAACCCGTTTTTCCACCAAAAATATGTGATTTATGTGAAAATAGCAAAATTTAAAAATTTTTGTGCATAAAAAAGTGATAAATGTTGGAATAAAGTGATGAAATAAGTGTTGTGACACAAATAAAGGTGAGAACGAGAAATAAATTTTGATCCGACTGGTTTTATACCTTAGCTTTTTCCTTAACATATTTAAATCAAGTTTGTTGCTAGTCTTATGTTGGCTTATCCATTATGCCGAACTTGATTTATTAGAATTAAGATTGTTGCCAGTCTATGTGACTTGTTAAAGTGCCGATCTTATTTCGCTAGGCTAAGCATTCGCAAGTCTCTTTCTTAGAGATTTTAAATTGCGAAGAACAAGAAATGATAGAGTCAAGTATAAGTCATGATATTAAGCATGGAATAGTTGGTTTTCTTTAGAGCTTATAAGTATTAATTGTGGCTTTTTCTCCCATTAGTTTGTTTCACTTGTATATTAATAATGTTTAATAAATAAGGTTGTCCGGTTCAACTTAATTTTTAGTAACTTTCCACTAACTTGGAAGACGATGCCAATAAAATAGGTACACATCGGGATTCGGAATTTGGCATACTATATATATCATATGAATAATTGCTTTACTTACACCTTAAAGAGCCTTCGGGTATATGGTGTAAGTAGAGTTAATCATGAGATTACTTATGCCTTAAAGAGCCTAAGGGTATATGGCGTAAGTGATTAAATTGTTCATACCTTAAAGAGCCTTAGGGTATATGGTGTGAATGATTGAATCATGTTTAATAAATGATTTGTTTGTACCTTAAAGAGCCTTAGGGTATATGGTGCAAATTAAATCTCACTTGATTTATGTCTTAAAGAGCCTTAGGGTATATGACGTAAATCAAGTTAAATAAATAAGTAGCCTAATAAAAGCCAAATTTCGGTCACCTCGATGTGGACCTCATCGGTTTTCAAGGATAGGGATAGAAGCTAATTTTTATCTTTAACCGTCCCGCTTTATTTTCGGATTTAATAAATATCGAAATAAGTCTTAAAGAGCCTTCGGGTATATGACAAAAATAAAATCTTGAGATACAAAATTAGGAATAAGGGAGGAAAAGTAATACACAATTAGTATTAATGAGTAGTGTTAGTATCATGACTTGAATTTAACAATGATCTTGTTTTTAAGCTTAGTATGGAGGAGTGAAAGTTGGGGATGATGAATTTATTTTGCTTGTTCCATGATCCTAAGTATTATCAAAGAATAATGAAAGCACGATGTTATGAAGTGTTGAAGTATGGAAAGTTATGAAAAAGCATAAAAAATGGAAAAATGTTGAAAATGGAAAAACGGGGCTTTTCAGAGCTAATGTTTCTTTAAATCCCTTAAGATGAATACTTAGCTACTTTTTTAGGTTATTAATCAAGAGGGATTAAGATTCTTAGTTTTCTAAAGTATTATTTATTGCGTGAGGACACGGCAATACTTTAGTATGGGGGAATTTAGTATGTGCTAATTTACACATACCATTTGTACACTATATTAGGCCAAAAAGACCACAAATGGACAAAAATGTATTGTATATTATGTGTTTTGTGGTATTCATGTGCAGGGAACGGATATTGGACAAAAAGACGAAAACAAACCCAAAAACAGACAAAACCGGACACGAGAATAAAAAAAGCGTGAAAGCCAAGGCCGAGGATGTGTAATTTTCAAGTGGAAACCCAAGACAAGCTTAAAAGCCCAAAACTCGTAATACCGTTAATCATTTTTTCAAAAAAAAGATCCCTAAACCGTTACACCGTTAGTCCTTAGGGACTAACGGTGTCAATCCCTTAACATCACTAAACTAAACGGCTATTATATTCTTACTTAACAATTGTTAAGTATAACACTTAAACATTTAAACCCCGGCCCAAATTTAGCAACCCATACCTGAGCCCAAGTCAACCCTTACTTTTACCTGGTCAAATTCCTTTTAGTTAAACAAAAATTGGGCGCCAATGCACTATTCATCTTCATTGTAAAAAATCATCTTTGAGTAAAAATCAACAGGGTAAAATTTAACCAGCTTGTTAGCTGTCAACATCAAGCTCTCCCGCTCCTCTAACATACGAGAAGAGCATGTGTGCCATATCAGATATGCCAGCATGGCGATCCGCACTCCCACATCAACAATCCGACGGCTGTGATCAAGCTTTATGAAGAAATTGAAGATTGGATGGTGGGATTTATTCCTTGGGCTACACTCAACGTTTTCACACACAAAAGAAGCACAAAGGCCACCTCAGCTCTCCTCAATTCAGCCTATATATAGTGATAGGTTAGCATAGAGAAAAGGGTCCCTAATTTATGCATTTAAAATTGGTTTACCATTTTACTTACATGTCAATTTACTTATTAGCACTTTAAATTACCTTGTCATTTCCTTTATCGTATTGTAATTCCCTTTATCAATCAATAAAAACACAAAAATATTTCCATTTCCATTGTTTTGCTCATTCATCTCAAGTTACTGTTTCATTCATTCAATTATGTTCTCTACATGTTCATTAAGCTTTGTTAAAGCTATTTTGAGCTTTTGATTTGGAAGTTTGAAGTTACATCTTTGTTTTGGAAGCTTTTAGGTTGGATTTGGAATTCGGATCAATAAGCTTGCATAAGCTTGGTTTGGTTTGGTTTTGAAGTTGTCTCAGAAGCAAGGATTAGGGGTTTAGTATTAGTGTTTAGGTCTCCATCAAGAGTTTTGGACCTCTTGTAAGTTTACAAGTTTATTTTCAAGTCATTTATTGCATTTGCTTATTATTGCTTATTCGTATGCTTATTTCTGTTCTAATGTGCTTAATATGTAATGCTTAAGTGTTTCATAAATCTGTTTTTGAATGTTATTGATTGGATTTTAGTTTTCAAGTTTATGCTAATTTTTTCAAAACTTGCACAATCTGTTTCATTGTTGACATGGCTAAATTTGTTGTTTAGATTTGCTTATTAGGTTAATATTAAGGTGTTTAATATCTGGTCTTACATGTTTTAGCGATAAAAATCATTTTTAGAAGCTTAATTTTGCAAAACTGTTTTTAAAGGGGTGTTTGGGACAAGACCAGTACTAACTCTAAGTTAGTACTGGTGGTGTTGCTTACTACTTTTGGTCATCTAAATCTGTTAAAATTTAGTTTTAGTTCATGTTTAAACAAAAAAAATAGTTAAGTTTTAGTTTACAGTTGAGATTTCATGGACATTCTTTGCCTCTGTAGTAACAGTTTAGGATCTAGGTCTGATTTCTTTGATTTAGAGGATTAGTACTCAAAAGTTGTGTTTTCTAGTTCTTAATGTGGTCTATTTTAAGTCTAACATCTGGTCAAATTGCTTTGCTCATCGAATTTAATTTTTACTCATTTTCACCCAAACCTGTGTCAAGCGCATCAGGTAGTGAAAACTGCTTGTAGCCATTTTAGGAGTTAAAATTCAGAGGGTAAAACTTAGTTTCATATTTTCAAATTTAGTGCACAAATAGATTTTAGGCTAGACTTTAAGGATCCAAGCTTAATTTGTGATTTAAAGGCTTTTAGATTATCTGTTTTTAAGCTTAAAGGAGCCTGTTTAGTCATTTTCAGGTCTGCAATTCCTAAGAGTACCTAACTGCTTATTTGAGCTTTTAGCTTATTGAACTGGTTTGATTTAGACTTAGGACTGTTTATTTAGTTGGATTTAATTGTTAAAAGCTTTTTAAAGTTTAAGCACAAGCTTGTTGAAGCTTGTGCCTCTTGACAGTTTAAGTGTTTAGTGTAGTAGTTCCAAAAGTAACCTGTGAGCTTATTTTTAATTTTTCAGCTTATTGAACAAGTTTTAAAAAATATTTCTTTTATAAAAGTTGCTTAAATTGAGCTGATAAATAAGTTTGTTTTAAAAGTTTTTGCAAAAAGTAAAAAGGGAAATCAGGGGTGAGCAAGGCTCGAACCCCTGACCTCGACCTTATTCAACCTTAACACACACACTCACTACCACTGCGCCCTTGGGACTTTTACATCTAGGTGTGCAGTGGTAATTGATTTAACCACTTTTTGAGTTTTAATTGTCATAAGCTCTTCGAGTGCTTAATCTATTTTTCTGAGCTTATTCGTTTAAGCAATTTTAAAGGTTTTAATTTTCCTGCAAACTTTTCATCATAAGCAACTTTTAGTAATTTTCTAGAATTTTTATTCTATAGTTTAGTATTTTTAGTGCAATTAACTAGTTTATAAACTTAAAAAAAAATCATAAAAAGGTATAAAATTATATTTTATAAAATTTTCTTTTGTCATGTTTTAGGTTTAGGAATTAAATTTACTTTCGTAGGTCTTAAATTTGATAAACTTGCTTTTTAGTTGCGTTTCTTTTAATCCCGTTAACGTTTTCGTAGATATTTTTATATGTGCCTTTATTTGCCCACTAGTAGGATTTAGTTTTGGTTATACTTGCTTTCTTGTCGCGTTTTAAATTCCCACTTTACGTTTAATGCTATTCCCATTACTTGCTTTATATGTTACTTGTTATTTACGTTTGGTAGGATTTAGAAAACCAAAATCAAAATCATTTTTGAAACCATTCAAATCACGCGATCACGGACTTAACTTCGATTTTCAATTCACGCTTCACCGAGGACAAACGACCCGGGAGGTTTTTGAGATAACTTTGGTTAAAAGTTTGTTTCTTAAATCCGACAGAAAATACTTACTATCAAAAATTAAAGACAAAGATTAAAAGCAAATTCTACACAAAATATTGTATGTTTAACCGGTAAGTGTTTACCGGGTCGTTTATACCCTAAAAATTATGAATTGAGACTCCGTTTTTGTTTGGACAATGATTTGAATGGTTCTAAGATTCTCTGATTTCTAAAACTAAATCCTACTAGTGGGCAAATAAAGGCACAAATAAAATTACAACGAAAACGTTAAGGGGAATTAAAGAAACGCGACTAAAAAGCAAGTACACTAAAATTTAAGCCTACGAAAGCAAACTTAATTTCTAAACCTAAAATATGATAAAAAAAAATTTATAAAAAAGAATTTTATTTTTTTGATTATTTTTCTAATTTTTATGATATTTTAAAGTTTTAAAACTAAATAAATGCACGAAAAATACTAAACTTCAAACTAAAAATCCTAGAAAAATACTAAAAATTGCTTATGATGCAAAGAATGCAGGAAAATTATCAGCTCAGAATAAGCCTAAACGAATAAGCTTGGAAAAATGGAATAAGCACTCGAAGTGCTTATTTTATAAAAGAGCTCAAAAAGGGTTAAAAGAAATGTTTGTGCACCCTTGGACGTAAAAGTCCCAAGGGCGCAGTGGTTGTGAGTGTTGTGTTGAGGTGTTAAAAGGTTGAGGTGGTTAAAGGTCAGGGGTTCGAGCCTTGCTCACCCCTGATTTCCCTACTTCCTTTTTTTCTCTTTTGCAAAACTTTTTAAACAAACTTAAAGAACAGCTTATATTAAGCAACTTTTGTAAAATAAACTTTTCTAAATACCTCAAATAAGCTCGAAAAGAGCTAATTTAAAAGATAGGTGTGACTTAACACTTTTTGGCTTTTTCCACAAAACTCAAAGGAACTTATAAGGTAAAATAAGCTCAAGCCAGAGCTAAACAAGCTACTACTATCCTACAACTAATATAATAAGCAAGTGAGGACAAGAATTAAGCACAAACAACAAGCCATAAGCTTAAAAGACAGAAATAAGCACTTTGGTATAAAGACTGTTTGCCAAATGGCCAAGTAGGTACTTTTGAGCTTATTTTAAAGCTAGTAATCAGAACCTTATGACTTGGTGGCCTATACCATCTTAAAGCTTGACCTATAAGCTTTCTAAATCAACTTTTAAAAAGTGTTTTGAAATCTATTTAAGCTAAGAAAATTCTAAATGAAAAAGCTATTTTAACTTTTTGCACTATGTTTTTGATTTTTATAAAAAGACAAAATAAGCTTAAGCCTGACCCTAATAAGCTATAAACAACTAACAATTAACCTAATGAGCAAATGAAAGCAAAAATTAAGCAAAAACAACTAGCTATAAGCTGAAAAACTCAATAAGCAATTTTGACACAAAACTTTTATCAAAAACAGACAACAAGGGCTTTTTGAGCTTATTTTTAAACAAGCTAATGGAACATTATGGCTTAATGACTTATACTAACTTAAAGCTTATCCTACACTCTATCTAAAACAGCAATTAAAAATTATTTTGAAATTCAAATAAGCTATGAAAAATCCAATTGAAAACACTAGATCAGACAGAATTCTACTTTTTTGGTTTTTAAAATCTCTTATGAAAAGACAAAGAACAAAATTGCAGATCTGAAACAGATACTCAAATGAGCTATTTAAATTGTAATAAGCCCTAACCTATCTAATTTGGCCTATAATCTACTTGTGCAATGAATTCCAAAAGCTAAA